>JAQQBR010001835.1:2474850-2492174 GCA_030347285.1 Microctonus hyperodae
AAAAAAAAATTACCAACAAAAATAATTTTTCTTATTTTATCAACCCCCACCAACGAAAAAATATCCAAACAAACCCAACAAAAAAACTAAAAATGAAACTCCCATGTAAATTAATCCCAAATCAATAATAAAATTTCTCTCAAGCCTCACACATCACCATACATAAATTTAAAAAAATATTTATAAATACACACATGTTATATAGACATATTTATAGGTGTATAGAGTTGTAGTAAGAGCTGAAGGTCAAGCGTTTTGCATTTTAGAGCAACGACCGCGAATAGTTGCGTTCCCGTGGTTGCTCACCACCGCCATTCTCATGTTAGTTATATATCGAACGTTGTGTTGTGTATATATATATAAAGTCACGGACCTCGCACGTCTACCGTCCTTGAACCACCGTCTCGAATGTCAAAAGTACGTAAACCATCCAGAGAATCTTTCCCGAAGGCCCGATTCTTATATATATACACACACAAGTGCAAGTAAAAGAGTGAATCCAATGCGATGTATGTTGCAACTTACAACTCACCCTCGTCTTTTTATCTCCACCTATCTCTCATTCTTTCTTATTATTTCTCTCTTTATCTTTTTCTCAATATGTATATATACGTATATATATCTACTTCAGATGTGTATATATATAAAGTTTATATATATAAACCTCTCTCGGTACACCGCATAATAATAAAAAACTAGACTCGAAGCTTTTTTCAAGAATGGCGGTCAGTGAATTCTCGGGAAACCGGTGCCTTCCTCTCCTGCCGTTTCTCGCCAAGTCCTATTGGAACGAGTTTACAACAACGACGAATCCGAGCCAACCTTTATACTTGGCTGCGCGGGCACACATGATTTAACAATGTCGAATCACAATCGTTTAATTCAAATATTCATACCGTTTGAATTTTTTTTATAGGTTATGAAAGAATTCAAACGATATTCAACATGGCGGACGACGGTTATTCATGGAGGGAAAAAAGTTTGATGAAGAAATTGAGGGTTAAATGATGATTGGATGAGATATATTATTTTTATTAGGTTAAACTCACAGTGATTGAATTTGTTGTTGATATTTTTTATTCCAATTGTTGTTTTTGGGTGTTGAGGTTATGATGTTGAAATGTCCATCATCTGTACAGGCAGGGAATAAAACACCACTTTTTTTATTTTTTTTTAGGTTAAAACTTGCACTGATTCAAACAACAAAACGAAACACGAATATTATTTAACTCGCGTGAATTTTTTAATTGGAAGAAAAATGATATTTAATTTGTCAATGGTTTATTTGTTTGATATTAATTGGGAATTAGTTGTAATATTTATTTGCTTAATTATTTAGGATCCTCTATGTGGATGGGAGATTGTTATAGGTTATCAGAATGAAGAGGTGAATGAAAAAATTATATGTTGGCCCTGGTCTCGCTTTGATAAAACAAACCACTGACCAGCTCCGTTGACGACAGACGCGACACTAAATTCAACCGCTGTATTCACTCGGGTACTCGACTGATAGACAACCGGCTCTAAGCCGAACATAAAGATCGGATATCTTCGACAATTTCCGTGCACACTACACTGCTTTCCCAAATAGAAACATTCCCTTTCTTTTGTGATATTGACTCTCTACTTTTCTCACCGAGTTGTTATGGTGGTATATTATTTCACCGCGAGATGGCGACTCGTGTGTATTTTATTATCGGCGAGAAAATTCTAATTTATCATCTTTTTATTATTTTTTTTCTAGCATGGAAGAAATGAAAATTAGAATAAGAAATGTAATTGTATATGTATCAAATCAAATTTTAACGAAATATTTGATTGCATTGTGGATAATAAAATTATTTTATCTACACAATAATTGTTTATTATATCTGAATTATATATGTCAGTGTCGCCATTTTGTGACCATTTTTCCTTATTATTATATCTTCATTTTTATGCCATTCTTTCTTGCATTGTTGGTATTATTTACGATAAACAACTTGATTTATATCCAGGATAAATTCATAAACTCTTTTATTTCAAATTATTTCCACCTGTTGTATCCGTTTGAATTATCTATATACAAATGCTTAAAATATTTTCTTATGATCAAACAAACAAATGAGAAAGCTCATGGAAGAATCATTTTGAGCAAAGAAATTTTATCTCTGAGATTATTATAAAATATCCATTCATTATATATCATCGAATTATAGATCCAGTCTCATGTGAGTAGTAATTTTTTTCCTATGTATATCACAATTATTTTATATAAATTTATTTGAATATTTGTGAACTTTTGGTGAATTTATTAAAGAATGAAATGTTTAACAAAATCTGATATAAAAATTTATTTTCCTTATCAATTCTAGATGTAACAATATAGTTGATTGAACGATTATAATACAAGGAATTATTACATTCACGACATAACCTCAAAATTAGCATTATTTTGAAGCAGAAATAGTTATGTACAATGATTATTTACAATGGACGAGTATTGTACATCAGTGAAAATGCATAATTTTGAATATAAATGGAAAATACAAAATTTTAGTTCACATATAGAATGTGCAGAGAATCAAAATGATGAAATAGCATTCAAATCGACATCTTTTACAGTGAATAATAATACTAAATGGCATTTAAAATTGCTTATTCATGGTTATAAAAATAATGCAAAAGATTTTATTGGTCTTTTTACATATTTTGATAACAAGAATGAACAACCACAAGAAGTTTTTGCATCACAAATTTTTTTTTTGGTCAGTTTCGATGGAAAAAAAATTAAAGTGACTCGTTCTCGTATGCACAAATTTATCGCAATAACATTGAATAGTTGGGGATATGATAAATTTTTTAGAAAGAAAACATTACTTGATTATCCAAGTGCATATTTGCCAAATGATGAATTAACAATTATTTGTGAATTGAATATAATGGATTATAAGAGTATATCAATTGATAATTATCCGAAATTAATGAATAATCAATTTTCAGATGATTTTACAAAATTTTATATGAATAAAAAATTCAGTGATGTTACATTGATATTGCAAGATGAAAAAATACCAGGTCATAAAATAATATTATCTGCAAAGAGTCCAGTTTTCGCTAAAATTCTTGATTATGATGATGATAATAATAATGAAGAGCAAAATAATTTAAATAATGAAATAATTATTAATGATTCTAAACCAGAAATTTTCAAAACAATGCTTTATTATGTTTACACAAATGAAATCAAAGATATCGATAAAGTGGAGTTGGATTTAATATGGACTGCTAATAAATATAAAGTGAAAGGCTTGAGTGAAATTTGTGAGAAAAAACTTTGTAAAAAAATTATTATCGATAACGTAATTGATTATCTTGTTAAATCTAATACCTTTCATGCTGAAACATTGATGAAATATTGCCAGGATTTTATTCATGCACATATTGAAGAACTTATGAAGACTTCAAAATATAAAGATACGGAAAAAAAATACCCAGAATTAATAGCTAATATTTATCGATCATCAGTGGTGGGAAATCAACGTAAAAAAATGCGAATTTATGAAGTAATTTAATTTCTTTTTTTATTTATTTCAATTATTATAATGAAAAAGTAATTACAGTAATTTGTTAAATTTATATAAAAACATAAATTATTTTTTTTTTTCATTATATCGTTCATTTTATTATAATTTGTAGAAATAATAGTTACGAATTTCTTTAATATAGTGTTTCATTATTCTTTATTGTTTCAGATCCCAGAAGAAAATAATTTCAAATTCACCTCATTTGTGCAGGAGAAAAGAAAAGAATAATAATCCGGTCATTATCAATAATTGGAAATGAGTAATTACGTATCCCCCACCCCTATAATTAAATATTGTACATACACAAATAATCCTGCCATCTACTTTAAAATTTCGAATACAATTGTTGAATATTTTCATTCTTCAGTTTCATGCATTATTGGAAAAGTCCAACGAATTTTCACGCAAACGTTTGTATTAACATAACCTCAAAAATCAATTGTTTAATATTTGTTTAATTAATAATTATTTGAGAAAAGTAGAAAAAAAACATGGGTGAATGTTATACGAATATTGAAAAGTGCCATACAGAATATAAATGGATCATACAACAATTTAATTCACATTTAGAAATATGTGAAATGTTTATGGAAGTTGAAGGTATTATTCTTCAATCGCCAGAATTTTATACAGAAATTGATGGCCATCGAACAACATGGAATCTTCAAGTATTTTTCAACGGTTCAAAGGAGGAATATAAAGATTGGATATCATTTCAAATAAATTACTTATCAGAAATGGATGATAACGTTATTGGTTATTACAAGATACACCTTGTAAAAAATAATGGAACGAGAGTGTTGGTTTGCAAGAGTAACAAATTAGTAGGATTTAACAAAACCAATTCACTATTGATAAATCAATTCTTTGAAAAAAATACAATATTGGCAGAAAATGATTTTTTACCAAACGATGCATTAACAATTATTTGCGAAGTTGTTATATTGGGAGAACCATTTACTACTCTAGGACCAAAACCCATTACACAGCCTAAATATGAAGTGTTGGAGGATTATCAACAATTATTCAACACACGTGCATGCAGCGATGTTATATTTATCCTTGGTGAAAGGAAAATTAAAGCTCATAAAGCAATTTTAATAGCACGCAGTGCAGTGTTTTTTACCATGTTTAAAAATGATGAAAAGGCTGGCAATAAAAATTGTGTTGTGAATATAACAGATATGAATTTGGAAGTTTTCAATGAATTTTTAAGATTTATTTATACTAATCAAATATTTCATTTGAATGAATTCGATAAAGAATTATTATTTGCCGCAAATAAATATCAAATTAAATTATTGAAAGAAATTTGTGAATATTCACTTTATAAATCTTTGAATGTGAACAATGCAGCACAAACACTTGTACTCGCTGACGATAATTCTTCTTCACAATTAGCAGTTCATACAATTAATTTTATTAATAAATATGGATTGGAAGTGATAAATACAATAGGATATAAAGCGATGGAAACTTCACATCCACATTTAGTTACTGCAATCTATAAAGCTCTTACAATTGATCGAAAGATACTGAAGATAGAACACGAGTCTATAGAACAATGTTCAACACCAATTTTTGAAGTAAATTAATATTAATATTTGAAATCATTTATCAATTTCTTTTTTAATTTATCAATTTTTACATTCTTTTTTTTTTCGTTTCAGTTAAGATAATTTCTGGGAATCTGAATTAGTTTTATTGTTCCAATCTGCATGTGTATATATAGGATACATCTTTAGATAATTGTTAACTTTACATTTTTTAGTATTTTAAACGCATTTTAGTTCAGTATTAATTAATAATAAATCGAAACAAAAAAAAATTGTGCTAACCTCAAAATTATTTATTCTAAAATGTATTTTACGATTACTGTTATTTTATCTTTGGAAAAATTAAAATTAAATTGAAACAAAATTATTTCTACAAATTCATTTATTGAAAAATAAAATACATTTTCCCCATTATAAATATTAATTTCATTCCTTTTTTTTATTGTAATTAAATTCGTCCAATATGAGAAATTTAAAATTTAGTACCGGACAATTTCGGGCCTAAAATGGAATGAAAACTATATTACAAAAACATTGACCCTACGAGATTTTAATCATACAATGTGACCTAAGTCAGCAGGGAAAAGAAAATAATGTATTTTCACTTTTCACACCACGTTAGTCACAACAACATAACCTAACTTCCTCAAAGTGCTCTTTTTTTTTTTATATTTTCATTATTTATTATTAAAAATAAGTGATATAATTAACAATGAGTTCGAATATTGGTATTACAGATTTAAAAGTAAGCTCTTGTGCTTATAAATGGAATATTAAAAAATTTAGTGTATTTGTACGAATGGCAAAAAAAAATAAATCAACATCATCAACTTTAGCAACGTCGCCAAGTTTTCGAATACAAAATCATAATAATGTAGAATTTAATTTATCAATAATTTTCGATCAAATAAAATTAAAACATGAGACTAAATTAGAATGTGCTGTTTTATTACACAGACATTATTTGAAGGAAGATGATAATTGTCCAGATAATTATGGAGAAATGAAATGTTCAGTGATTAAATATAATGGAGAAAAATATTTAGCTAATATGCAATATCATAATTTTTCTGGGAAATATGATGAAGTTTTTACTACTGATAGTTTTAATATTGCTACATTATTACGAGAAGCAAATATAAATGCATTTAATGATGAGCTTATTATTGAATGCAATATTGATTTATTTAGTTCACCAGTACTGTATTCTAAAAATAATTATGTTTTAAAAATAAATAGTAATATATGTACAGACTTTGAAAAATTATTTAATAAAAGAGAATTTGCTGATATGACATTTATAT
Organism: Microctonus hyperodae; assembly: GCA_030347285.1. Lineage (NCBI taxonomy): Eukaryota > Metazoa > Arthropoda > Insecta > Hymenoptera > Braconidae > Microctonus > Microctonus hyperodae. The sequence goes on from JAQQBR010001835.1 coordinate 2,481,277, forward strand.
TAAATAATGAAAGAATTAAAGCTCATAAAACAATATTAATAGCACGTAGTGAAGTATTTTCAGCTATGTTTTCACATGAAATGAAAGAACAATCTAAAAATGAAGCAATTATTAATGACATAAGTGCAGAAGTATTTGAAAAAATGCTTGAATATATTTATACTGATAAAGTCACTAATTTAGACGCACTTGCATCTGAATTATTATACGCAGCTGATAAATATGCATTAGAAGGACTTAAAGAACAATGTGGAATGTCACTTTGGAAAAAAATTAATGTAAATAATGCTGCTGATATTCTTGTTCTCGCCTATCGACATAATATTATTGAACTGTTGGAATTTACGCAAAATTTTATTCATAATCATATTGTGGATATTATGAAAACACCATGTGGTTTAACAATGATGCAAGAATATCCAGAATTGTTAACAATGATGTGTAAATTTTCAGCAATGAAACTCTAAAAAGATTAAGTTCAATAATAAAAAAATTTAATTATGACAAATGGTAATTTTATATATTTCATTTATAAATTTTTTTCGTTATTATTATATTCATAATGATTAATCTTTAATATTTTTCTTTATATTTCAGACGTGAAGAATTATTATTCATCGATCAGTGGAGTTCTAACAACGAATCAAATGGAAGAATAAGTTAACAAAACAAAGAATAAACGATTCACTGTAATATAATAATTGTTACAGAAAATGCAAGATTTTACGCTTAAAAATTAATATATTTATTCATGAAGGAATATTGAAGTAGATGTGAAATTATTCAACAACATTGAAGTATATTTTTATATTAAAAATGTTTCTAACTATTTACAATGATTAAAAAAAAAAAATCATCTACAAGTGATAAATATTCGCTTGAATAACATGAAAAAAACATGACATAACCTCAAAAAATTATTGAAAAAATTGAATATCTTGTAAATAAACATAGTGAATTTATTATATTAATTGTGCAACATTTACATTGTATAATTCTTTAACATTCGATTTTCATACAAGAAATATTTTACAACAAAATTGTGCTAGAGTTTGATTATTTTATTAGAATTCATATTTTCATATGCTATTATTGATAATTTTAATTTACAACACATTCATCTTTTTTTTTTACAATCGCCATTGATCATCATTTCTATCTATTATTACAATAATATTTCCGAATTAACAATATATAATAAATCATTGCAACAAATCTACATCATTTTTAATGTAAAACTATAATTTCAGCCTTCCGAAAATTCTTTCTAATTGCTGCGGTCACACTAATGTTTTGATATGGATTCATAAAGTAGTGGATGTTGTTTCGCCAAAGCTATATAATCTGGTGTATTTTTAATATATTCAATATTATTATTTACATACTGTCGAGCTGTGATAATTAATTGTTTCGAATTATGAAGATCAGCAGCAATCAGAATTTCTATTGCATTATCAATTGTAATTATTTTCGCGAGCGACATTTCACACATCTGTTTAAGTTTATCCAATTGATATTTATCAGCTGCATATAACATATCCAATGTTAAATTATCTTGATTAATAACTCTATCAATATAAATATATTGTAGCATTGCATTAAATATTTTACTATTTATATCATCGATAATTATTTCATTATCGGTTTGCTCCTTCGTTTGATACGTGAACATAGCTTGAAACACTGGACTACGTGCCATCAATATTGCTCTGTGAACTTTAATTCTTTCATCCTCGATTATAAATGTAAAATCAGTATGATTTTTACTGTTGTAAATTGCTTCATTATAAGATAATAAATTACTTTCTATTACTTGTGGAATCACAATATTCGTTGCAGATATAAATAAATTGATATTGCAAATAATTTTAAAACTATCTTCAAAATTGTTGATACCAATATTGTATAAAAAATCAGGCATATTAAAGCTATCGGAACATTCAACTTCATTAAGTTTATAAAATGTACAAAATACATTTTTAGTAGTAAATATTTCGCCATTATTTTTCATTATCGTACAAACAACCTTTATTCGATTTTCAAATATTTTATTAGTATTATCACATTCTCTACATAATATAACAGTAAACATAATATTTTCATCACTGTGATAACTTTTACAATATAAATACCATTTACAGTCATTTAATTGTTCGATTGTAAAATAAGGCGATCTTACAAATTGATATTTATCTTTTTTTGCTGCACGATCAGCAAATATTATAAAATTATCTATAGTCCATTCGTAGAAAAATTGTACACTTTTCACTTTTGTAACACCGTGCTTCATATTAATTATTTATGAATTTTATATTTTAAATAAAGATGATAAATGCAAAACACACGTGATCGGACATTTAATATGAAACATGTGGAATAAATTTATTCGACTTTTTGATTGGTTAATATTTTAAATTTTACTTCAAATTATGGCCACCGATATATTTCATATATACATTTTTATTCTGTTTATTTATTTATAATAATTATTTGTTACATTGTAAATGAATAATTATATTTATTGTTATTTATATCATTATTTGTTTTTATTTTTAACAATTTAATAAAATGTTTGAGAAAATAAAACGACAGTCGGTATTGTAGATTTCTATGGCATATATCTCGGGCGCCATTTTATCATACCAATATATATATATATATTTAATTGTGTAATTCTTCTATACCGACTGAAGAGGGTTCTCACACACTACATGCAGCAATTGTTCATTTTTGTATAAGCAAGTGTGTGAATCCATGTGGATAAATGATTACTTTTTGTTAAATAATTTATTGAAATAATATACAAACGATTATGGATGCATTTGATTTATTCAAGAAATTGTCAGCAGGAACGAAATTTGATAAAAAACGATTTAAATCTGATATTAAACGGTTTCAGGTAGGAAAATGTATATAATAAACATAACCTCATTTCGAGGATAAAAATTATTTGTTTTATAAATTTTTATTTTTTTATTTTATAGATAACTAAAACACCAATACATAATGATGAAAATATAAAAGCTGATATTAAATTAGAAAATAATGATTTATCATTATCTAAAAAAAGAAAAAGGGAAAATAATGAGGAAAATGAAGAGACAGAAATTGATAATGATAATTCAGAACGTGTACAGCATTCATTAAATTTATTTAGCGATGTATCTTTGTCAAATGATGACAAAAAATGTAATAAGAAAAAGAAAATTATGACAGAGGATAAAAAACTTAAATTGGAACAAGAAAAGGTACGAGAGGAAATAAATATTATTTCTATATCGCTGAGATAATTCAATGTATTTAATTAATTTATTTGTTTTCAGCTCAATCAATTCCGGAATAAAAACGGAATATCAGTAATTGGTCGACGTGTTCCAAACCCGATTGCGACTTTTAGTGAACTGGCAATTAATTATGATATCGCACGAGATTTAATACAGAATATTGAAAAGTGTGGTTATGAAACTCCAACACCAATTCAAATGCAAGCTATCCCTACTCTGTTAGAGGTAAATATAATTATTAAACATTGATGAAATAATTTTTATAATTAATATAAATGTATATTACTAATCAATGAATTTCAATTTTAATTTATTAGAACAGACAAACTTTGGCATGTGCTCCAACGGGTTCTGGTAAAACTCTCGCATTTTTATTACCGATACTTCATCATTTAAAAGGACCACGAAAACTCGGATTTAGAGCAATTATTCTAAGTCCAACTAGAGAATTAGCCAAACAAACTTACAGAGAGTGCGTTAAATTAAGCGAAGGAAGAGACTTTAGAATTCATATTATTAGTAAAATAAAACAAGGTCTTGAAAAATATGGTTCTAAAAGTTCACAACAATTTGACATACTCATTACAACGCCTAAAAGACTTGAATTTTTATTAAATCAAGATCCACCGGCTATTTCATTGAAAAATGTTGAGTGGCTAATTATTGATGAGGCAGATAAACTTTTTGAAGATGGACCTCGAAGTTTTCGTAATCAATTAGAACAAATTTCAAAAGCATGCACAAATGAAAAACTTTGTCGAGCTATGTTTAGTGCTACAAATACGCCAGTTGTCACAAAATGGTGTCGGCAAAATTTAAAAGGATTAGTAAGTGTAGCTATTGGTCATCGAAATGCTGCGGCGGAACTTGTTAAGCAGGAATTAGTTTTTGTTGGAAGTGAACGGGGAAAATTAGTTGAATTTCGTAATATTATTAATCGTGGAATGTCACCGCCGGTGCTGGTTTTTGTTCAAAGTAAAGAGAGAGCACAAGAATTATTTAATGAACTTATTTATGATGGGATAAATGTAGATGTTATTCATGCGGATAGAACACAATTACAACGAGATAATACAGTAAAGTGTTTTCGAGAGGGAAAAATTTGGGTTTTAATATGTACTGAACTTATGGGGCGTGGTATTGATTTTAAAGGTGTTAATCTTGTTATTAATTATGATTTTCCACCGTCTACGATATCGTATATTCATCGGATTGGTAGAACTGGTCGTGCTGGACGTAAAGGCAAAGCCATAACTTTTTTTACCGAAGAAGATACTGCAAATTTACCAGGGTAGGAAATTATTTTTTCTATTTCCTTTTTCATTTTTCTTCATTTCCATAATTATTTTTTTTATTTTTATTTATTCTTTAGAGTTTTTTCATTCTGTTTCACCATTTATTTTATCATTTTCCAGCATCGCTGCAATCATGCGGGCATCAGGATGTGATGTACCAGAATATATGCTAACTATGAAGAAACATAATAAAATTGAGAGGAAAAAATTGGAAAAACGAGCACCCGAACGCGACGCAATTTCTACTATTCTTAATCGTAATAGACGAAAAACAAATCAGGAACAAAAAAATAAAAGGTAAATAATTTATATTTTATTAGCGGATGAATTAGTAATGTGAAGTTTCTGAAATGATTTTATATTATATTAATGAATTATTTTATCTTATTTATCAGTGAACAAGAAAAAAAAATGGACATCAAAAAGAAAACTAGCAAACGAAACAAAAACAGTTTATCTAATAATCCAAAACTAACCTACAAAACTGGCAATAAAAAAAATAAGAGATTTCCTAATAAATCTCGCAAAGTATCAAAAATAAATAAATCATCAGAATGAAATTTGTATTTTTATAAAAAATATAAATGTTTTTCATTAAAATATAAATTGTTTAAACAAATAACATGTTAATATTTTTTAATTTCCTGACGCAAAATATGAAATTCGAAACCTTTGGGAAAAAAATCATTATTATTTATCCTATTGTTGTTTATAGGTTAATTTATTATTGTATTTCATTTGGATTATTATTGAATAAAATAAATTATCAACTTTTTTAATGAAATAATTCTATAAAAAATTCGGTATAGGATTTAGTGTCCTGGAAATGTACAGAATAATTATTAATAAAAATAACAACAAAAAATGATTTGTATTTTCATATTTATTTTCCAAAATATTTTTTTTTGTAATAACGCTTATAATTTAAATAGAATATTAATCAACTCAATGTTGACAAAAAAAAAGTAATTACTTTAATTAATGCTGATGAATAGAAAAAGAAAAATAAAGAATTTATAATTTTATAAACTAAAAAAAATAATTGTTATTCATATATTAATACAAAAACGTTAATAATATATATCATTGCAAACATTTAAAGCATTTTTTATTATATTAATTCAAAAAAAAAAAAAATAATTCTGGTTGAAGCATTTTATTCAAATGCTACTCTTCTTTCCATCAAATAAATGACGAGTCTGAAACATAAAGAAAAAATAATAAATAAAAAATCCAAATCAATATATAAAATAAAGTAGAAAAATATTTTTTATTCCCATTACTTTCTTTTACCCCCTTTCATTTGCTTAAAAATTTCAATCATCATAGCTATTTTCGGATGTCTATTTTTCATTCTTTCATAGCTTAGTGCTTTTGTAATTTCATCAAAGTGTTCACAAATAAAATGCAACGTTCGAATTTGTAATTGCGCCATTTTATATGTATTGGCCATTACCAAAGTTCTCGAAGCATTTTCAACAGTAATTTCCTTCCAAATTGATTCACCACACATTTGTTTCAAAGCATCTAACTTATATTTGCATGCAGCAGGCAATAATTTTGTGACATGGTTCTTATCTAAACTGGAAATATTATCCGTATAAATATATTTTAGTATTTCTTCGAATACTTCAATATCAATATCACTTATTTTAATTTCATTATTTTGTTGATTCGCCATTTTTTGCGTGAACATTTCTTTGAAAACTGGACTTCGTGCCATCAATGCAACTTTGTGAGCTTTAATTATTCCACCCACGAATATAAATGTTACATCAGTGGATGTTTTATCATTGAAAAGCTCTTTAAAATCAATTGATTCAGTTGGAACTGAATCTGTATTTGAATTAATATTTTTATTACTCATAACTGACATGATGAAATCACTAATGGAATTAACGGATATTAAAGACGCGTATGAATAAAATGACTGTGAGCAACTGCGTGTATTTCCTTTATCCCGATTCCTTTTTTTTCTCTTTGTGCGTTTAGTCCAGTAAGTAAAAAAAAAAAAGCTTCGGGTATCTTCGACTCTATTATTAATATTTAGAATATGTATTCATTGTGGAAGAGCCGAAGATACTCGATGTTCTATTTTTCTCAGAAATGATGTGAAGCAGTAAATCAATATTATTATATATTTATTATTTCCTTTTGATAATTGAACAACTGAGAATCGAAATAATGCACTCAATTTTCGTGCTAAATATTTTCAGTGTATAAAAGAGAAAGAGGTTATGTCGTAAAGAACTATTGAATTTTATTAATAACGGTTATTATTGAAGAGTTATCGCAATACTTTTGTTTAGTTCATTTTATAACAATATTATTCAATAAAAAGTAATAAAATATATCTGTACATGGATTATCTGAAGTAAATATGTATTAAGTATTTGTGAAAGTAATGAAAAAAATTTTTTTTTCAAGATTTTGAGGTTATACATGGAAAAATCCATATGAATTTGTGATTATTGATATTTATAGAAAATCGCTGATAAAAATAATATATGGAGAGTGAAAATTTTGAATTAAAGGATGAAAATATTTTTTTATTCTAAGAATTTGAAATTTGCGATCGAATAATGGTCATTAATACAATTAAATATATTGCTTGTAATTATTGAGAAATATTATTATAGAGATGATTTATTTTCTTTAATTTAATTTAATTTAAAATGTCATATATTATTCAGACAAGTGTTATAGAAGAAATCATTATTTCTTTCTTCATATTTTTAATAATATATTTGTATAAAATTTTGCAATTGTAAATTTTTTGCCTTGAGGTAGAGCATTTTCGACAGTGAGATAAGTCACGTATTTAAAATCCATGCAGTTTATATACAATTGGCAGCATGCAATAATCCCGTCACATATATTATCCTCTGAAATCTCAATATGATTCTTAAATACATCCATACTAATATCAAGAATTTCTATTTCATTATTGTCATTTACACATTTCATATTATATAAAAACATGGCATTAAATATTTCACTGCTAGCCTTTAAAATTGATTTATGAGCTTTAATTTTTTGATTTTTAAATAACCGACAACCTTGATGCATAAATCTACAAGATGGTATTGTGATAAATTGTTTGTTCAATTAATTCAATCGGCAAGATCAATAAATGGTATATCAGGATAACTTCCAAGTGAAAAAATGTGACAACAAATGTAGAGTTGGTTGTTTGTCAAACCCATCTTGAGAGCAAGAATTAATTGAGAGACACTTATTATATTACTGCAAATAACTGAATCCTCGAATCTTCTAAATGTGTGTGAAACACATTTTCTTTCGTATATGTAGTCGGAATTATTACTCATAAATCCACATGTAATGGATACCATCTCTTTTGATAATTTTTCTGTTTCATTACAAATTCGAAATAATTTAATTTGTATGTGTATGTCTTCACATCCAATGATTGCACAATTGTAATTAATCATTTGAAAGTACCATGTATGCCCTCTAAATGAAAAAGAATGAGATGTCGCCATGACATTATTACATTCTTTTAAATACACTACATTTCTTAAACAAGCTTCAAAGTCTGGGATTGTCCACCTAATTTTGAATGTTTTTATTCTTAAATCTTCGTGAGTCATTTTCAGTAAATTTTTATTTCTCTTTTTGTGAGTAAAAATTGCAAAGATCTGATGAAGAATTGATTGAACTTTTTTGATAAAATAAAATAATAAAAGAAGACTTAACCTCAATTTTCAACGATTGATTTAACAAATTTATTTTTGGATACTGCTCTCATTTAAGTAAATTGTCGTTATGAAATGTGAATTAAGACGAATTTGTGTATGAAAAGAGGCAAACAATAACGAATTTCCTTTTCCATTTTTTTTTTCCGTTTTAGAGTGCGCCGTAACGTCTGCGCATGAAATTCAAATTTTATTCAGGTGAATATCCAAGAAAGAAATTATTTATTTTTATAAACAACTTCAATAACAGACAAATTATTCAGAAATTAATTATTATCAATAAAATTTATTTTACTTTCTAATCGATTTCGAATTTCTTCACAGTAAATTGAGACATATCTGGGAATTTCTAAAATTGTAAAATTGAATCACATTTAATTTTTCAATTTCATATTCTTCGTTTGATCATGCGTTTAAATAATGACGTATTTTCAATTCGATTTTCGATAAATTATACCCTTGTGATAATTGACGACAATCTTCACTTCAGTGATCAGTCTGCTTTAGTCATTACTTATTCACATGTACAAGTGTGAGGATAATACAACGGCCATTGGAAAGAAAATAGTGTAAATCAAATCGTTTCTCATTCAATCTCCAAGTGCTAAGATTATCAGAAAAAAGGTAATATTTAAATTTAACCTCTAATCAAAGAAATAAATAAAAAAATAATTCATTTTAATTATAAATTATTAAATGAATAATTAAATTCAATTGTTTACAGCAATGGAGTGCTTAACCTATGTAGAAAAATGCAGAACAGAATATATCTGGACAATTGATAAATTCAGTAATTATTTGGAGTTTTATAATAAATTAGAAACGCCAATTTGTATAAAATCAGGAAAATTTGTTACTGAAATGAATAATGAAATGATTGAATGGAATTTCGAATTACAATTCAACGAATCTAAATCAGAATATAACGATTGGATATCGATATATTTATTTCGATTATCACCAGGTGAAAAAAAAATTAATGTATTGTTTCATCTTGGTATATTGAATTCAAAAAAGGAAGAACTTAATTTTGGTAGTGCATTCAGAGGTGAATTTAATGATAATTCTTTGGGTTATGGTAAAGATAAATTTTTGCAAAAAGAAATGCTGATTAAAAATTCTAGAGAATTATTACCTAATGATTGCTTGACAATTATATGCAATTTAGTAACATTTGATGAGCCAGTGACTGTTTCACGATATATTAAGAACAAGGAAACAAAGTATGATGAATTTATTGATTATAAAAAACTTCTTAGTGATCCTGCGCTCAGCGATGTGACTTTTATTGTTGGCGATAAAGAGATGAAAGCACATAAAGCTGTTTTGTTAGCACGTAGCCCGAAGTTTGCTGCTATGGTTGCAGAAAAAATTTTGGATAGTGCAGAAAAAAATCATGTTCACATAACTGATATTAAAGTGAATGTCATGGAAGCATTATTGAAGTTTATTTATACGAATGAAGTTGATAATATCGATGGAATTGTCAACGATTTATTGGACTTGGCAGATAAATATAAAATAAAAGATTTGAAAGAAATATGCGAGGAGACACTTTATCTTTCGATTACTGATGAAAATTCAGCCAAAATTCTTATTATTGCTGATCGTTATCATTGTGAAGATTTGAAGGAGAAAACTATTAATTATATTAATAAAAATGGCTTGGATATACTTGCAACGGATGAATTTGAAGTGATGGAAAAAAATCATCCGCATTTGATAACACAGATGTATCAAATGTTATTTATGCAACGAAACTGGAATTAAGTTCATCATTAATAAAAAAAAATTTTTTTTTATTAATTGTATTTGTGTTGTAATTTATTTTCATTTTGTTTTTATGTTTATGATGTTGATTTGTGGATTGAATAGTTTAATTGAAATTATATTTCATTTGGATATTTTTTTTTTTATTAAATTGTCAAGATTATAAATATTATTTATAATATTTTATACAATTTATACGAAATTTTCACATAAGTTTTTTACATGTAATTTAATTTATCAATTGTTTTTAGTCATAGAAAATACGTTTACATATGAAATCAATATATTCAATCTTACAATCAATTGAAGAAAATGGAAAAAAATTTTTCTTAAATTCTATTAATTTAATGCGGTATTTTTATAAACTATAAGATTCAATACAATGTTTTTTTTTCTTTGATATCAACCTCGCAAATAATTGATAATTCGTCATTCGGTAAAAATAATTCAGCATTATGAAGTAGAAATTTCTTGGAAAAACAATAACTTGTCCAACCTTTTTCAGTTGTTGAATTATCGTATTCATTTAACAGTACACTATTTATTTTTTTCAATTTCCCATGTGTATTCACAATATACAAATGGGATCTTCGTGATTTAATTAAATAATTTTCATTTTCATTCACTATTTGGAACATAACGCAATCTGAATTTACCGGATATAAAACAAAATCCCAGCTAATAGAATTTTGTTTATCAATTGTCTCGATGGTGAAATTTGTTGAGCGCATTTCAAAATTTTCATTGAATTTTTGTATCGTCCACCGACATTCAAAACTTTCAGTTGTCATATTTATTATTTGAATTATATTTTTATTTCAAATAAATTTCTC
>JAQQBR010001835.1:2495598-2516264 GCA_030347285.1 Microctonus hyperodae
ATCGAAATTTCATTGAATAATTTGATTATCTTAAATTAATTAATAATTATAAAAAATAAACTATGCAATCTTGTGATATCGTGTGCATTAAATGAAAAGATTTTTAATTGAAGAAAAAAAAAAATTTTTTTTTCTTTTGGTATGAGTTGAATTTTTTGTTTTGGTGTTAACTTTTGCATTCCAGATCGATTGCGATTTCTATAATTACGATGCGTGTAATATTACGTTATCTCGTGCACTATTCATGAATCACCAGTCTATATGCTTATCAATGAAATAAAGGTCGACAGCTTACGATCGCGAATCCTAAGTATTGCGTGTGCGTGTGTCATTGAAAAAGAATTTGTTAATACCATCCCGCATCCTTTTATTTATTTATTTAATTATATTTTTTATACCACTCTCCACCATGCGAATGTTATCGCGATTATCATTAGCGTTTATATTGCAATTATTATAATTTATCTATGCATACACAACAATTATTTTGTCAGTTTAAACCACTCCATTCTCGAATCTGAAATAATTTATAATACTAATTTAATATTAAACAATTAATTAATAAAATAAATCAATATATGAATGACTTGAAAAAATTTATTTTTAACTGAATAAAATTACTTATAAGTTTGTGATGAATAAATTTTAACTTGAAGACAACTTATGAATATATACATATATATGTAAGAGCGTTTACCTATTTTGCATTCACTTAAAAGTTGTTTGCCAATGAATATAACAAAACTCCAAGTGCGACGTGCGCATGCATTTAAAGAGCGTGTGAAAGATGTACCCGTGTACTAGTCTGTATGTCATACGGAACCAGCCAAACTGGAAATCCAACGTGCCACAAAAGTACAACTTAACTTCTCCTTTTCATCTTTCTCTTACACCTTCGCTCATTTGTTCGCTTTTACACAAATTCCCACCTGAAAATTAAATATACAAATCAATATTTATTTGAAACTAGCTGTGCTTGCGACTTCGTTCGGACTTTTGAAATAAATTATAGCCTGTGTGTTGGCGAGGACTAATAGCTAATAACAAAAAAAGTTTCATCAAAATCCATCCAGTAATTTTTGCGTGAAAGCTGCTCAACAGACAAAAATCTTCTACAGTTTTATTATATGTATAAATAATTAATAGAATTGCAGCAATCGTAGATCAGGCTTCATTTGCAATAATTACTCGTACTTGGAGATCAGTTTCTTCCAAGATGTTGGTGTGATTTACAAATTCAACCCCTGCAGCAACCTCCATAGTCTAGTAATTAGTAATGATGATAATTTATATATAAAAATTTAATCGACAGTCATTGTCTTTTTTTTTATATTCCAAATCAAATTTTGGATTTTTTGTAGCGTAATCAATTTTATTAGACAGAAGCTGTGGCAACATAATATGCAGTTAATTTTATATGAATATACATACATAATTATGTGCTTATATACACGTCAATAAATAAACAAATAAATAAATACACGTTCATATATGTATTTATGATGCAGTGGGAGTCACGTGTGTACCGTTATTGAGGTTAGGTTAGGTTATGTGGCATGCGAAGACGAAAGGGCTTGGAGCACGCGGAATATTCCCACCTATACTTTTATAAATTTTATTCATCTCTACGAGCATGACTCTATGTCTCTCTATGTGTATAAACTTTCATTTTATCTTTTTCATTTAACCGAAAGTCACGAAGATAAGAGAGAATAATTTGACTTCATAAAGGTGAAGACCTCTTCTGCGCATGTCCAGCAGTTATTAATCATTTTTAATATTTTCAAATGTTTTTTTTATTCAGAGATTTTGATACAACTATACAACAATTTGATGATAATATTAGTAATAATAATAGGTATATTTGGAATTTAGTTTGAAAATAAAATTTTGTTTGTATAAAAATTTAAAAAAAAAAAAGGAAGAAAAAAATTTTTGTGGAATGACAATTTTTGCTGTGCTGTTTTCTGACGAAATATCTTTGTATTAAATATATGAAGTATGTTTATATCTTTCAGTTTATTGTTTCGCATGAAGATGTTGGACATCTTTATTGTATCCTGCAATTAATATATACATTATATATGTTTGTATAAAATTATGTATGTAAGAGATGAAATGTGAACGGTAGGATATGGTACATAGTGAAGTACACAACAGTAGTGACCTCTGGATCGTATTTAATTTCCTGACGCCAGGTAAAGGTGTGCAATTATGAAGGAGATTTGTTGAGTTCTATAAAGGAATCTTGAGATTTCATATGAGAAAAAGAAGAAGAAGAAGAAGAAGGTGGATTGGAGGAGGAGGATGTATGAAATGTTCACATATCTAAATAAAAAAGCTGATGAGGAAGTGAACCTAACCTCAATTCACTGTAATTTTTTTGTCTTCTTTACTTTTATAAATTTTTTTTTCTTATTTTTCTACTTCTGCTGATGCGTAAAAAAATTTTTAATTATCCACAGGAATTTCGTGATGGTGGCGACATCTGTAGAGAACTATATCGTATAATAATTTTTCTACTGTTGAGTAGATTTCTGCATTACCAACATGGAATTAAAGCTTGGAAATTATGACGTGTGTGTCGCTAGTTTTGCGAATAACGTTTTTGTATTTTATATATCAAACCACTCTATGTTGCTCAAAGAGTCTTGATGTACGTTCGTTTCCGGCCTGAGTTCTCTCTTTCACCAGCATAAAATGGCTGACCAGGTATGCTTGGAGTTTTATTCTTTGACAAAATGTAATAATTACAAATAAAATATTTGAAAAGTGTGTGAAAATACGATAAATAGTGATTACATAACATTTAATTTAATATTAAATAATAAATTGATATTAAAGTTTATATTTTTGTTAATAAATATGGATAACCATAAAACCACGACACGTGGTTGACGCGTTCATTTTAAATTCATTTTATTTTGTGTAAAAAAAATTTTATTAAATTATTCCAATTTTTATATTATTATTTTTTTTATCAATTAATAAAAGCTCTAGTTAAAAAAATGAATTATTTACATGATGATAACAACGACGGTCTTCTGAATTAACTAATTGAAGACAATTTGAACGTTTACTGATAATTTTTTTTTTTTCTTTCAATAGAAAAAGATAACTTTATACTCAGAATATTTTGTTGTAATGTTATAAATTGAAATAATTAAGTTTTATTATATTTATTTCACAGACTGAACGTGCTTTTCAAAAACAACCAACGGTTTTCCTTAACCGTAAAAAAGGTGTAGGTCCAAAGTCACGTAAACCCACAAGATATACGCGAAATGTCGGTTTGGGATTCAAAACTCCACGTGAGGTAATTATCAAAATTATTTATCTTTATTTAAAATATAATAAATTATTATTTTAAAGACAAGGACAAATAATTCCGTATATTATTCTTAATCTAATAAATAAATAAATGGATGAATAATATTCATTAATTAAAACAATTCATTTTTTTCATAACGTAATTTTGAGGTTATGTCTTTAAACATTCAGATATTTCTGCAATTTTTTTCGTCACTTGAAATAAATTAGAGAATAATATTCATTAATTAGAACAATTTATTTCCTTCATAACCTAATTTTGAGGTTATGTCCTAAAACATTTAGATATTTCTGCAATTTTTCTTATCATTTGCGTATTATTTTTTCATTTCTCTTATAAAAACGCGACGAAATATTTCACGTGATAAATTGAGTACTCTGCAATATTTTCGAGTAAGTTTTTTAGTCGAAATTATTAATTTATTTGTTTCTCTCTGTTTTTATTATTTTTCATAAAGGCGATTGAGGGAACTTACATCGATAAGAAATGTCCATTTACTGGAAATGTATCCATCAGAGGACGTATTCTTACTGGTGTTGTCCAGAAAATGAAAATGCAGCGGACGATTGTTATCCGTAGGGATTATCTTCATTACATCAGGAAATATAATCGTTTTGAGAAGCGTCATCGTAACATGAGTGTTCATCTCAGTCCATGTTTCAGGTGGGTTAAAAAAAAAATTAATTTATTCATGAAAAATTTTGATCTAAAAGTAATTTTAAATGATGATACATGACGACGGTCTTCTGAATGTAATGTGAAGTGAATTATCGTCTACTGATAAGAAATTTAGAATCAAAATAAATTAATTTATTTTGCTAATTTTCGTTTAAAAATTTTTTACTTATACAAATATATTTTTTTTATTTTTGTAGAGATGTTGAGATTGGTGATGTTGTCACGATTGGTGAATGCAGACCTTTGAGTAAAACAGTAAGATTCAATGTTCTCAAAGTGTCCAAAGGTACTGGAGCTAAAAAGAGTTTCAAGAAATTCTAAAAAAAAAATAACCTCAAAAATCGTAACAGAACCAACTGAAAAATTCATGGTAAGATAAAGAGAAATATGAATTTTATTATTAATAATTATATTATTTCATGATGAATTATGACGACGGTCTTCTGAATAAAATTTGAACGACACAATCGTCTTCTGAAAATAAATTTTTTATTCATTTAAATTACTGAAATATAATTGTTTTTATAATTTAATTTTAATCAATAAATTATTTGTGTTGCAGAAAACGCTGTTATAATGAGCAACATCATTAACATCCAAAGAAATTTTCTATAACACAATTAAAAAAATTGTAACAGCATAAAATATTCACGTATGCTACTGAATTAAATAAATAAATTAATTGACGCAATTTACGTGTGAAATAACTGCAGTTTTTTATTTTCATTTCAATTTTCATTTTTTTTTCTATTCGTAATTTTATTTAATTACTTTGTAATATTGTAAAATAAATCCCACGATTGTGGTTTAATGTTGTTCACCCAATACCAAGGTCGTCCCCCAAATCGTGGAAAATTTGGACTGTATGAACATGGAGGTTTGCGTGTATAATTTGATTTTGCAAGACCACTTTCAATACAATCATGATCGTCTGCTTCAACTTTTATTGTTATTGTATGATTTTGTTCTTCCGGGTGATTCATTCCTATTTCATTATAATCTTCAGCATTCGCACTTGCGTACTTTTAATAAAAAATAAATAAAAAACCGTTATTAAAATAATATTCACAAGAAAAATAGTCAAAGATACTAAAAATAATTTTATCCATCATAATTACCAGAATAAATATTAAAATCGTGAAGTGAACAGTTCGAATTATTACACACATTTTTTTTTTAACGTTAATATAAGAAAAGTTGAGCAAACTTTATACTGTTGATATTCGAGTTTAAACCACGATAAAACGCCATTTTGTATCGTAATATTTCTTTCTTGATTGACACGTTTGATTACATTCCAATAATCAAGAATTACAAATTTTTTAATCAATAAAAAATTCAGCATACCAAGAAAAAAAAATTAATTATATTTTTTTTCCCAATATTTTTAAGAAATATATCTTTAAGTAAAAATTTAAAATACAAAAAAAAAAGTTTAGTATACATATATAACTGTATTTTATTATCAGATTTTCCTCTGATATTTATACAAATATATATATCCATGTTTAAATATGGAAATTAATTTTATTAATAATTTTTTATTTGTATCAAAAAATTTTTTTTCACTCAAAAAATGTGAATACATATATATAAATATTTTTTTTATATCCACATTAACAACAATATAATTAACCTTTTTTATTTTCAATTATTTATATATAAATCATTGCGTACTATTTGTATTATTAGTGTGATGATTTTCATGCTGATTTTCCGTGATCATTATAATAAAAACAGCAGGTAACACAAAACCAAATAAAAGTAATGCAATTAATAAATGAACCCATGTTAAACCCCAATCGGCGCCAGAGCAACGAAACAATTCAATAACACGCCCTTCTGGTGTTGAACCTCTAACACGTTCATTAATTAATAATGATTCATCATTTTCTGTATCATTAACTTCGAAATTATCATTTCTCGATGGATCAATTGATAATGAATTTAAAATTATATTATTTATATCATTATTAACATTGTTATCACTATAATTATTAGCACTATTTGATGAAATATTTATTAATTTATTTTCTTCGCCATTATTTATTTCATCGTGAATGAATGAATCATCGAGCAAATTAATTGTGCTTTTGGCAAATTTATTTTCTTCATTATTTTCAATCATTTCTGTGAATATTGAAAATGGTTGAACAGGCACTTTTAAAATTCTTCTAGCAAATATTTCATTATCTTTATGAATATTATTTATTCTTTTTAATTCTGATATCTGAAACAGAATAAAAAAATTATTATAAATAAAGATGATAATACATGGTATATAATTTTATTTTTGTATGTATTAATTCGAAATATTTCACTACAATAAATAAATAAATAATACCGATGTAATAAGCGGACACTTGATAACAATTTATTGTGAATTGTCGACAAATAAATCTCATAGAATTCGTAATCTTTTTTTAGATTATTTAATTGCTTTAAAATTACTTTTTTATTTTCAATTTGACATTGAAAATTATTATTTTCAATTTGACATTGATAATTATTATTTTCAATGTGTTTCAAAAATAAAAAATTTTATATTACTCATAAAATGATTAACAAGAAATATTTACCACAGAGTTTATTTTTGCAATATAACAATTGAATTTTAATAATGAAAATCAAAGTTTATCATTTAGTTTAACAAAAATAAATATCATTTTTAAAATTATAAATATAAATACGAAAATTATACAATTTTTTAATTTTGTTCTTACTAAAATTTCCCACAATTCCATGAACAATTTAATATCCTTCAATAATCGAACTGGAATTTACCAAAATTTATTTTCATTCTAAAAACCTTTGAAATAATTTTATTCACCATCAATAAATTTCTCAACCTCCACACCTACTAGGACTATCAAAACCAACTAAAAATGAATATAAAAATTGATTAATAAAATAATAAATAAAGTTTACTTACAGTACATCGATACTTAAGTGACAATGCTTGAAGTGTATCATCAGGTTTTAATGTTACTGTTATCACCTCCACTTTTCTTGGATAAATGTTTGCCCCTGACTTAGCTTTATGTGATTGAAGGGGAATTTGTTCCAAATAATTATTGTCATCATCATCATCATCATCATCATTATCATCATCGGAGTACAAAAAAACATAGTGAGGTGAACCATCTCTATTATTTCCTCTTTGATATGCAGTAGAACTAAAAAACAAATACGAAATAATGAACCATAACCTAAAAAAATTGTCTAAATCATATCAATAAACAATTGAATATTTGTAATTATAAATAATAATTAATTATTAATAATAAAAACCTACGTGGTTGATTTAACATTGTCATTTAATTGACCAACTGATTTTTTCCGCATAATTAATTAAAATATTAAATATTTCATATATATAAATATATTGTTCGCATGCGTGGCATGTTAGTTTTCAACGAAAATTATACAATTTGAAACCTACTAACTGTTTATTATGAATAATTAGAAATAATAATATATAAATTTCATAAGTTACTTTTACATATATAACTGTAATAAATGTGTATATGTATTGTATTGTATCTATTATATATCTATAATCTGTGAACATTCATATAGGTTATGTGCATTATTTTGTATAAATGTGTGAGTGACAAATAATTGTTAAACTCATAATACATGTGTTCTTATTATTTCTATTAATAAAGGCTATTTTCATGCAGATTAATGATTGGCTGAATTTTATTCTTCGGTTTTCATAAATAATCAACCGAACATTCCCGACAATTCACGATTTCAATATGAATATTCTGATGCAAATGGAATGTTTATTTAATAATGTATAAAGAGTAATGCCAAATAGTATTTTTAAACAATTAATTTTTTAAATAAAGATTTATATTATTGTTTGTTATAAATTTTAATTTGTATATTTAAAATAAAATGAGGTTATCTTTACGATAAATCATTTATAATCACAATCGGGTAGTATCGATAATGTTCGACTCAGCTCGGTTTTTATCGCCACTATTCGCTGCTCATGAAAACCACCCTTGAAGCTATATAAGTATGAGCAAAAAAGTTTGGTTATGTTTTTCATTGGTGTGAAATTTATTTATATTATTCGCTACTTAAACGTTTTATTATTGTTATATTGATAAAAAGCAGCGGCTAATGTTGGATAATTATCATTTGAATGTTTAATTATATATTTAATAATAAACGGCCATCAAGATGATGCGATATGAGGAAGAGAATGAACGTTTAGCAGATAGATCAACATGCGCGGGAGTTAGAGCTGAATTAAAAATGTGTCTACTTGAAAGTGATTGTTGTAAAATTGTTCGTATATTCTAACATAACCTATAAAAAAATATAATTTTATTTAAAATCAATGAATGTTTCTTTCATTTATTTATTTATATGTTTATTCATTGCGGAATTATTTATTAATAATTGATTTAATTTCAGCATAAACGTACACCAAAGGACTGTTTACTCAAAGGAGGTGATACTGTACCTCAAGACTGTCATGTAATGAGAAATCTTTTCTTTGAATGCAAAAGATCAATTGTAATTTTTCTATTTTATTTTTATATTCATCACTAAATTTAATTTAAAAATAAAATTGTATTTCTGTTTTTTAGATTGATGGAAGAAGAAGATTCCGAGGGCCTAAAGGCTATTAAATTGTTTCTATAAATAAATAAATAAATAAATAAATAAATAAATAAATAAATGCTAGTTACAATTGCAGACTGTGTATATGTGTGACATAATTACTTAGGTATGTGAATATAAATTAATTATTATTTCAATATGTGTAAAGAATTTTGAGAGGAATAAAAATCATATTCTGATAAGATTTCAGAAAATGTTTAAATAAATTTATTTATTCATTCCAGCAGTATTGTTAATAATTATTTTGTTTAATTAATTCATTGATAAATTAATTAATAAATTCATGATTTTTTTTCTCATGAAAAAAATTAATGTATTTTATTTTTGTCATTATCTTTTTTTCTTTCTTTCCAAAAATTACATTGAAAGCCTTAAAACATTTATAAAGATGAGAAATATTAAAGAATTTTTCAATAATAATTGTAATTAAATTTTTCAAAATTAAATTATTAATTGTTCATTTAATATACATATAATTTTCTTCACCCTGAAACTTTTTACCTACCATGAATATTTTATTTCAAGAAACTATTTTTTATATTTTTAAATGACTCTTTAAATATTATTGTATATGAATAATACACATATTTATATCTATGTGAAGGTATATTTTAATATTTTTGTTTTTGAATAATCATTATACGCGATACAAAATTGAATCACAGTTTATTTTAATTTGCAAGGCTCTTGAGAGTATTTTCATAGGACATTTTTGTTCCACAATTGGCGCAATAATACATAAACATTCAAAATTAATAATCAATAATAATAATAATAATAATAATAACAACAAATTAATAAGATTATTATTTAATTAAATATTTAATCTAAATATAACAGCGAAAAAAAAATTAATGAATAAAAAAAAAATGTTTTTTTTTTAGTTTGCGCCGGCGCAATTTTTATTT
This sequence comes from Microctonus hyperodae, assembly GCA_030347285.1. Classification (NCBI taxonomy): domain Eukaryota; kingdom Metazoa; phylum Arthropoda; class Insecta; order Hymenoptera; family Braconidae; genus Microctonus; species Microctonus hyperodae. The sequence goes on from JAQQBR010001835.1 coordinate 2,505,157, forward strand.
CTCACTATTGTCTTTTTTTTTATTATGCAACAAAGCTTTAGGCAATTATATATGTATTTATAATTAGTTTAATAATAGATTAAATTTATATTTGTACTCTACGAATTTATTAGATCCTACATTATTACGTTAATTTTTAATTAAATTTAAAGGGATTAATTAATTGAAGATTTAACTAATTTAATTAATTTATCTAATTTTTATATGCTAAAAATTTTAATATAATTATCTAGAAAATGTTTTTTTTTTTTTTATTGAGCCATAAAATTTTATTTCTATTGGATTTTATAAAGTTGAATGGTTGATTGAATCATTAAAATCTTATTTAATAATCAACTTTTATTAATTAATTTATTAGTTCAAATATTTCGTCAATGAAAAAGCATTCGAACAGGCGAGAGAATTAATTTCATTCTATTGGTGCATTTTTTTTTTATCATTATAATTAATTCTAATTGAATTATATTTTTTACCTCCAAATTGTTTACAAATTTTTTATTTTCTTCTTTCATGTCTTCTTCCTATTTATTTTGATTGATATGATATGTCGCATAACTAATGAATTCATTAATTAGCAATCGTATAAATGTTTTAGGTTAATTAAAATTTTTTTTTAGTCCATTTAATAATGCACATTATTAAAAATCTACTGGCCATTTTTTTTTCTTAATTTTTTCGTGTTGAAGTACAAATATAAACGTCAGCGCTATTTAGCGAAGAAGATTTTTTTTCGTCTATAGATTTGAATATACATTAAAAACTAATTTAAAACTAAAGACCATTTTTTTTTTTTCATTTTTCATTTTGTATTAAAAATTGATGTGACAAAGTCAGAAGCAAACTGACGGTCGATATAATCCAGTGTATCCACACAAACGTGCACGTAATGCTGGTAATAAAATTGCAGCAGCTGACAAGTTATCTTGTAACTGTGAACATTCACATATCAATAAATACATTTTATCACCTTGTGACATTGATTTATGTAGAGTTATACGCTTCAAACCAACTGATTTAGGCAAATAACGATACATCATTCGTGCACCTGTAAAGAAATAATACTAAAATTAATAAACAAATAATTAATCAAATTTTTTCGAGTAAAATTAAATTGAGAATATTTTTTTTTTCCAGATTTTACCTGTCCAATAAAGCCAATTTTGTTCGAATTTCAATCCATCATCGCCTTCAAATACTTTAAATATTGAAACAATATATCCGGTGGACGGAATTGGTGGTCTACCACCTGGTGGTTCCAATGGTGGTCGAGCTATCGTTGCGACTTCATTAAATAAATCTAATGTATGACTTGCGGCGTAACGTAAATCACGTGGATCAAATTTTCTCAACGCAGCGCACTGAACTTCTTGATAAAAATCCGCTGGATCCGTGCTGTGTTTGTTTATCAAGTAATACGTGATGAATGGAAAGTCCGCTATGAACAAAAAAATGAATATATAATTTAATAAATAATTATTCTATTCGAATAATTAAAAAAAAAAACAGTTATGGATATTCAGATATTTATACGAAAAAATAAAATGTGAATTTATATAGAGAAATTATTAAACTAAATTAAATAGTTTTTGTAATTTATTTATAAAAACAATTATGGCAAGTATTTTTATTTCTTCATTATCCAAATTGTTTTAATATTTTATTTCAATAATAATATTACAAATTAAAATAGGAAAGAGAGAATAATTATTTTAAACTATTCACGACTGATGTTTATAAATATTATTGTAATTATTGTTAATTATTTTATTCACCATTTCTTTCCATGTTGGTTAATAGAATGCTTTGTGACGCTGACGGTGCAATTTCGGCAATTAATTCAGCTGCAGTGTCACGTTGTAGCACTAGCGGACGTGCCATTGGTGATTCTACAATTGGATCGAGTGGTTCAAGTGGTGTCATAAAATGCGCTAGAACGCATTGCTTTGGATCTTCAACTTCTAAAACTGATAACGGACTTCCAGCACGTTTCTTATCTGCTATCGGCGCATGCTGCAAGCAGTGAAATAATTAAATTATTGATATTTAATTATTCAAATTGATTTTAAAAATTAATAAATCAAAAAGGACAAAAATGATGCAATAAAAATCCGTAGATATTTTATGATTAAATACATAAAAAAAAATCTCACTGGTACACCGGCGGGTAGAAAACGCTTGAGGGATGCTAGTGGAATGATGAAACAGTCACGGTCCAATGTCGCAAGTGATATTGGTTCGCCTCGGGGCGGACTGTTACCGGAAACAACCAGAGGGGTGTAGATTCCCGCTGGTCTATTGCCACCAAATGACACCTGTGAAGCATCACAAAACATAATATTAAAAACATCCATCAGGATACAGATGAAAAACAAAGAAAAAAATACAAGTTTTAATAAAAGCTTAGAATATTTGAAGAGAATATCTTTATTAAAAGCTATAGTGGAAAAAATAATATGTATTATCATGTTCACGCGAGTTTTTTTAGCTGTTACAAGGTCGTGTATATTTTATTGACTTACTAAAGTTTTATATTCTTTTTTATTTTGTTACTTGCTTTACATATATTACAATGTCGAGAACGAACAAACGAAACAAACACTTTATGTATGTATACAATCTCTTTAAATATTTAAACGTCCATTTATTCTTTGTAGTTTATAACCGTACCTATTTATTGTTAGTTATTATCTTCATTTTTATTATTACATGTACATGTGTTTCTCATTAATAATAATGCGCGAGTTTATAAATAATAATCGATGTAAAACGTAACATGGCATATGCTTTGAAATATTTTTAATACTATTCAAGCGCAAGTTTTCAATTAAATTTAATTACTGCAGTCGAGGAAATAAAAACTTTTTTTCTATTTGAATAAAAAATTATAGTATTAATAATATTGATTTATGAATCTCTTAAATTAACTCTTAAATTCTCATAAATATTCAATCAAACAATATGAAAATTATTTTTTTTTTTTTCATTTATAAATATTATAAATATATATTTATAATTTTCTATTTATTATTTATACATATTTTTCATTTTTATTTACATTTATACAGTAATCTAACTTTAACCCTGAATAACTTTGGAACGAGTGAATTTATCGAAAAATGATAAGAATTCTTTTTTGTAGAGCGTGCAATTTTCTATAAAAATATCTTTCGTTCATTTGAATCCATTTATTAGTTCATAAACCACAAAATTCTTACGATAAACAAAAAAAAACGTCCCATGTTATCAAAACTAGAAATAAAAAATCACATAAATTCACCTCTTAATATTAATAATAAAAGCTCTAGTTTTAACAAGCATCTCTTTTACAACTCCCTGAAGGCATTTCAGTGATTATTCAAAACAAAAAAAATTTTTCAATCATTCTAATACATATAAATATAAAAAAAAAAAATAAATAAATGATAATAATTTATTTTATCTCACCTGTTTTGATGCTGTTGGTGTTGGTGGTTCTGATATATCTTTGGCATTTTGTTGATTGGCGTTTTGCTTTCTTTTATTTGGACCCAATACAGTGATAGCATTATTATTGTTATTGCTATTATTATTATTATTATTATTATTACTAGTATTATTATTAATATTTGCAGTTCCGCCCCATTTGATTACGTGAGGACCGGAATTTCGACGTGGACCAGGACCAATACGTTCACCGCCACCTTCATCATTGGCAGCTGCACCTGGATTAGGCGACAGGAATAAATGGGTTCGATAAGCGTGCGTTGGATGATCGTCCATTGGATAATAACCAAATTCACGACTACGTCTTATTGGTACACGACCACCACCTGCATTAACAATACTTGGACGTATACCTAAACGTCCACCACCACCAACTAATGATGATGATGTATTACTACCTAAACCTGGTGCACTGGTTGATGCATAACCAACTCCACCGCATATTCCTGAACGTGTTTCACCACTTGGGGCTTTGTCGCCGCCAAAATTCTTACGAAACATTAAATTCATGATTGACTTGTTTATTGATTTATTACTTTTGGTCCACTGATGGTAATAAGATAAATGAAGAAGAAGAATAAATAGAAGGTGATTATTTAAATAATTTTCCGTTGGAATTATGAATTAAAATTTGAGATTTGTTTGTTTAGTCGATGAGTAAATGATGATTTGTTTATTTTTTATAATAATTTATTTTTTGTTTTTTAGGGTGGATAAATTGTGTTGTGGATATCACAGTTGATAAGTGTAAAAAAAAAATAGAGTTTTTTATTATTTTGAGATGAGAAAACAAAATGAATAAAATTGTTTATTCATATAATGTTTTTATTTGTTTGTGTGGCTGTATGTATTTGGCTCTTTGGAACACAATCACAGTGGTGGAGATGAAAGAGAGTATGATAATGAACGTGTCAGATAAATTGATATGAGAAAACAGAATGGAAATGAAATCTTCTTGTTTTAATCTGAATAATGTCATCATTATTGTTCTCTGCATATCAACAAAACACATTTTATCTTTCAATATCTTTCATTAAATGTAAATATATATAGTATATATATTTATTTGTTTAAACAATACTGAATTAAACAAACACACAGTTAATCATTTGTAATAATTGTGGCGTGTGTTTAAATAACAAGGCCAAAAATACCAAATAAATTTGGCCTTTCACACACACACACACACAAATAATACATATGTATGTACATATATTTATGTATTTATGTTTATGTATGTGTATATGTCATGGCCCAGGGACACACGAAGACATTAATAGCAAAAAGCTCTCTCGATTGATCTGACAATCGTAAATTGTTTGTGTCACGAAATATCTCAATTGTACTTTTTCGTTCCGATTTATTTATTTATTTTTTTTAGTTTTTGTTGGTGGCAAAAGACAAAAACACACACAAGCACATTCACATTGTTGGCGAGTCAGTAAATAAATGTATAAATTAATAAGTCAATTGGAAATAATTTATAAAGTTATTTTTATCAAATCACATTTTAAAAGTTTCACAAGTAAATTTTATGCGTTAATGTATTTTTAGATTTTTTACACTAATAAATATGTGTATTGATGTATATAAGGCTTTCAATGTCATGGCTATTGGTAACCAAGGTCAGGTGTGTGTGTGTGCAAAGTCAATGCAGGTAAAAAGCCAATATACAAATTTACCGGAAAAAATTTTATTATATAATTATAAATTCGTAGATAAAATAGAAAATTTTTTTTCACTCACAAAACACACATGTACAAATTTAACACGCATATTAAAAAATTATATTACATAATATTTATTGTAATTAATATAAATAATCTAAGAATTAATTTAAAAGAAATAAAAAAATAATTTTTTTTTTTTTTTCATTTAAATAACTTTTGTGCATTTTTTGAGAGTATAAAAATTAATTTCATACACTGCGTTGAAATTTTTGCGATTATGTTTTTTATCAAACGAGAAATTTAATGTCTTTTAATTAAATATAAAAAATAATTATTGATGGATAAGTAATAAATAATTGATACAGTCGAGAAAAATATTTATTTTATTAAAATTTTTAGACAGTTAATGCGACTACGAGCGGCACCCCCGCACGACTGACCATACAACAGCGTCGCGACGCTTTGCAGAATACACTCGTGTGTAGGGGTGTTCTATGTAGAGTATATTATATCTATATAATAAAATCTATGACGAGAATTCATGTGCTAATGGTAGTGGTGTGTGTATTATTGTGAAATACATCAACACAGTTTTAATAATTATATATTTTTATACATACTCTCAGACGTTGAATGAATTAAAAATAATTTTATTTGTGGGACGAAATTAAATGAGATAAAATTGAAATTATTATAAATTAAAAATATTTATCACTTTATATAAATAAATTTTAATAGTAGAATAATTATTATTATTTAATATATTTAAATATTAATTATTAAAATGTATTGTAGAATATTTTTTTTCGTTTTAAGTTTTTGTTTGTGATTAATTTATTTGAGGGTGTGGCATCTTTTTTTTTTAATTTGTTTAATTAATTGTATTTGCTACACGTGTGAATAATTGCGTAATTGAAAGTCTATTTATTGAAGGTCAATAGTAATGTTAACAATAATTATTTTAAAGGTTGAATGAAAAATTATTGAGATAAATGAAGAAAGTTTTATCGGTTATCATTTTGAATTTTTTATTTTGTCTCAAGTGATTTATCAGCTTTCAAGTGTATTAATTTTTTTAAAAGACACTTGAATCTACAGTGGCTGATATTAGATAATGTGTGTATGTGTGTGTGGGGAAGGTAGAAAAGTTGGCACGATTAAATTGTGTCGAGAACTCGTTCAAGAAGATTTATTTATTAGTCGAGTGCTAATCGAATAAAATAAAATAAAAAAAAGGAAAGAAAATAGCGGAAATAAAACGACGAATAAATTCAACTTTCATTTGAACTTGGAGAGTATAAATAATTAATCCAATTGTTTAAATTATATACTCATGTATTTTTTATATAATCAAAAAAACAAAGTGAGAAAATAATATTAAAAAATAAAATTTTCTCTTGTTGGAATTTTTATTTTAAATAACGCGATGGGGAAAGTAATATAAAAATATTATTGCGGACTATTTTTTTATTTATTTAATATACAGTCTCTCGATTTATTACACACACGTGTATGTATGTATTCATATGTACACAGTAATCTTGAACGAGTTTTTGGCAGACGAATGTGGAGTTTAAAAATAAAATTGAATTAAAATAGATATTTCAGTGACAATGATTTTTATAAACAGAATTTATATAAGATAAAAATAGTGGATATAAAAATGAATTAATAAACATGGAATGAGAGATATAAAAAAATAATTTAGATAATAAATAAAATTTTATTTATATATATTTATAATAAATATTAATTATTTCATAGGAATAATTCATTTAACTGATTTATTTTTTTAGTATATTTTATCAAGCTATTTTTATTCTTTCAAGTAATTTTTTTTATTTTTTTTTTTCATTGTGTCTGTCTTAAGTTTAAAATTATCGGCCGGAAAATAAATAAAATGGGACATTTGGTGTATATATTTACGTATATTAAGCGCGAATCGCATGATTAAAATTGTTTCATTGATTTCCCACAAGGCCATGTGAAACGTTGAATCGAATAATTTTATATGTACAAGCCAATGTACATATGTGAACATGTACATATACATATGTATATTTATTCAATTGTATTTGTGCATGCGAGGACATCACAATGTCACAGGATAATTCAATGTGTGTACATGACATCACAAGAATATTAAAGATATCTTTCACTGTCGCGTACAATTTATTGAATAGTGATCTCAATCAATCAGTCAATCAATTAATGAATCAATGATTGTTATAATTAATATTAATAGAAATTAATTTGACCTTTACAAATTTACATCACGAACAGATCAGTAATAATAAAAATACGTGGGAAATAATCTTTAATAATCCTTGAAATAAATATTATAAAAATAAAAAAAAAAAGATTTTTTTTTTCTAATTAATTTTTTTCACAATAATTTTCAATTTTAAATAATCAATCAATTTTATTGTATTTAATTCATTTGACTTTACATCAATGTCTGATTTTTTTTTTTTTTTTTTTTTTTTGATAATGTAAATTTATTTTTATAAATAATTTTTCATATTAAATTTTTTTATTTTTTGCTCTGGGAAAATTTTTATGTTTAATTAAATATTTTTACAAAATAAAACTCGTATTATATTTGTAATATAATTTATTTTTATTCTCAATAATAAATAAAAATTAAATTAAATTCATTCAAGTTTTTTAATAATATTTCTTTTTATTTATCCCTGTATTTTCTTTGCCATCTTGATTTTCCCAAGCGGAATTCATGCAAGACATTAAACTTTTTCATACATGATTTATAACAACATGTACATATATATACATCCATTTGATATATACATACATATTTACCGGAAACGACAGTTTCTTTAAACTGTCATAAAACATATGTTCCATAAATTATTTTTTATACTCGAATTATCCTGTTAAAAAATCGCCCTCAATTTTTCTCTTATTCATTTACCTCAATAAATCTCCATACATAAAACTATAATAATAATAATAATAAACAATAATTTATTTAAATATAAATATAAATATAAATATTCACATATGTACAAAAAAAAAATTACACATGATTTTAATTATTTTTACAGTCAAATAAATTATAAATTGCAAGGATGTAATATAAAAAATGACAATTAATATTTTTTTCTTTATTTATTTTGTAATAAATATATAAATAAATAAATCCCGGAAGATAAGAAATTTTTTTTTTTGCATTGGAATAGAAAAGAAAATAATAAATAAAGTTATATTATGTGTGGCCTTCATGTCATTGTCGATCAATTGTACAATTGTATTTTATATATTTATGTATATATATTTTTTTTATATACATATATGTTGTTACGTATGTGTATATGTGTATGTAGATGTGTATAAGTATCTACTTATGAATGCCAGGTGGTGGTTGCACGAGCGTATATTTTTTTTATCGACTTTTTTTTTTATTTTTTTACGACAGAAATTGTCGTTAAATAGATTGTGACATAAACGATCAGCTCTTGAATAAAAGTGAAGATAACAAATTTTTTTTCTTCTTAATATGCAGTAAGTATAAATAAATGTCGCACAAGATGGCGAATAAAATGTAATAAATAATAAATAATAAAAAAGGAACTATTATATAGTTAATATGAATTAAAAAAATGGAAAATAATAAAAATATTTTTTTAGCTCTGGTAAAATAATTTTTAATTTGTTTAATTAATTTATTTATAGAGTGTATATTATTTAATTGATAATTATATTTTGAAATGTTTTTAATAATTGATTTTTAGTTGGATAATAAATATAAATATATATTTTATATAAATTTCGCAATTAAAATTGCAATGTTAATAATTAATTCTGTTATCGAATAATTAATAAATTATTTATACGTGTGTAAATCATTATTATTAATAAATGACATTTTCATTTATATTATTATCATCATAAATACGTTTGTGAATAAATAAATAATGCGATAAATTGTAATTATAAATAAATGTAAAAATTTTATTTCATTTTTTTTTTCTTTTAATATAAAAAAAAAATTGTTAAATTAATTTTTAATATTGAAGAAATTAACAAAACAAATTTAATTCTTTTTATAAATTAATTATACTCATTTAATTTATTATAAACATTGCTTATTGAAAAATATTAATTATTAATAACAAATAGAAAAAAAAAAAAAATCCAATTTTATTTATAAATTTCTTCCTCATTTAATTCTCATCTCAATAAATAATTAAACAAACAAATAAATAAATAAATTCTTGATTAATATTTCTTCATTATACAAAAAACAATATATTCCATAATAAATAAACAAATAAAAAAAATATCCAAATAAATAATTAAATAAATAAACTCACTTGAATCACTCAATGGACATGCCATGTAACTATAACGTTGTTGATCCCTTTGTCCACTCGTCATTGTTGTTAATTTTGTCACATATCGAATTAATTCGTCATAGAAAAATAGAAAGGTCGTGCGAATTATTGTGTATGTGTTAAACTAATACATACACCTAATAAAAATAATTAATAATTATTTTATTAATAAAAAAAAAAAAAATTTTTTTTTTATTTTCACTTTTATTATTAATTTTCATTATTATATTATTAATAAATTTATTATTATTTACTCTTTATAATGTCACTTGCACCACCAATTTTAATAACAATTAAATAAAACAAAAAAAAAAAATAAAGAAATAAAATAATTATAATTAAAATAATAATACAATTGTAATAATAATAATAACAATAAAACAATGTACCTATGCCAATTAGTTTAAGTTACATAAAAGTTGATGAGAAAAGAAAAAAAAATAATAATAATAATTCACCTTTTGTTGTATTATTTGTTTAATGAATTTTTTTTTAATTTTTTTTTTTTAATTATTTTATTGGCACAGAAAAATAAATGATGATAAATAATATTCATACACACACGCACACTTTCATATACACACAATAAAGAGCGAGCCCCTTCGCCGAGTACCGTGTATTTAAATAAACAAAAATAAATAAATAAATAAATGCTAAATAAAAATAATTAAAAATGTATCAATGAAAATTGCGAGTATACAATTTAATTTATCTGAATAGAAAGATAATAAAATAATTTGGAAGAAAAAAAAAATTAATTAATTAAATAAATAAATAAATAATATAGAATAAAATTTCTGGATAAAATAAAAATAAATAAATAATAAATATTTATGTTTGTATAATTTATTTATCAATGTGACTAATGTATTTATATTAAATTGTAAAGATATTTTTTAAATTATTTGTTTATCTGTTATTTTTTTTGATAATAATTACATGAAGAATAAAAACGTATACGGGGAAAAATGGGATTTGAACTTTCCAGTACCCGGCTTTGGGCTCTACTGGATTGTTCATAGTCTGGGAGACTGGCACATAGTTGAATATACACACACTATAAAATTTTGTGCACACAAGAAAAGGGCGCGGATGCTGCGGATACGGAGGTAAATGAATGTGTGTGTATAGATATCATCTATTTTCCGTGTTGTATTAGAGGAGCTTTCATGCGGCGCAGTTGCATTTCATCCCTGCATGCGCCGACTGTGTTTCCCCACTTTTCTCTTGTCTCTTCTCGCCCCTTGAACCCTCTTGGTACATGGCCTTTTGTAGCTATGTATATAGGTTATATACGAGTACTCTATTCACCTCCCTCAACGAAGCGTGGCGCACCCTCCTCCGCGCCATGTCGCAATGTATCTGCAGAGTCAGAGGTATTCGCGCATCAGGTATATTTTTTTTTAATATTGTTATTGTTATGGTATGTTTGAGAGTGTGGATGGTAGGTTGATTTCTTTAGTTTGTTTTGTTTACTGAGCTTAGTTGGGAATTTTATTGTTGGGAATTTTGTTATTGTTGAGAGATTATTTTTTTTTATTTTATTTAATTGTTGAGTTATGTTGGGAATTTTATTATTGAGAATTTTATTGTTGGGAAT
>JAQQBR010001835.1:2570071-2580735 GCA_030347285.1 Microctonus hyperodae
TTATATATATTTTTTTCTTTTGTATTTTCATTTTCTTACAGGGTAGCTGACGCCGTCGCACTTAATTTTCTTGCTGAATATATACATATGTATATATATTTTTTTTCTTAATTTTCTATATTTCCCACTCTATTTATATTCCTATTTGTTCCTTAAAAATTCCCCTCCATCCAAATGTGTTTATGAAATATTCCCAGGTTCTCGGTTCGAATTTTAACCCCCCCGATTCATTTATCACACACGCAACAACAACAATAAAACAAATATAAAATACAATGAAACAAAAAGAAGAAAAAGTTCATATAAGAATATTTTTGGCGTAGAAGTTAAACATTTAAAATAGCACGATATATTTTTTTTTCTTTATATTTATCAATTGAATTAATTTTTATTTGTTAATTTTATTGCAGGAAAATTTGGGGAATTCACACGCTGAAGTTGAACGTTTGCGTAATATATTGCGAAATATTAAAACAACAATGTCCAAAACAATTTCGATATTTCACGAGGAATTGGCAATTCTACGTGATAAAGTTAAAAATAATAAAGGTGATGTTGCTGATATAACAGAGCGTGTGCGTCAAGCATTGGCATTGCATGCAAATGAATATGAACGCATTTTACGTGAACGTGAACAAGAATTAACAGTTGATCATGAATTAGAATTAGCGGATGCTAAAAAATTAATTCATTCGCGTGATAATGAAATAAGAACATTGGAAGATACGATTCTTGAAAAAGAAACGGCTTACAGCGAGCAAGAAAGATTAATAAATTCACGTTTGATGCGACAAAAGCTTGAGAATGATCAGGAAGAAGTACGAAATTTACAAACACGTTATCAAAGTCAATTAAATGACGTTTTGGATCAGGCAAGAATTGAAAAGGAACTTGCTGTTAAGCAAGCACACGACGCTCGTTCATTGGAAATTTCAACGTTAAATAATAATTTAGAACAGTGTAAACAAACAATTAGAGAATTGGAGGAAAATTTAACAAAAACTCGTGCTGAACAACAAAAGATAATCAAAGACGCCACAGATAAATTACATATTGAATATAAAACTGAGCTTGATAATATTCGCAGTCGTTTCAAACTTATGACTGCATCAACTCTCATGGAACGTAGTCCAAGCGATTTAAGTTTAGAAAAAATAGAGGTAAATAAATTATGTAAAAAATTTTAACAATTAATTTTTTCATGTCGCACGAAAAATAAATAAAAAATGTACGTTATCTTTAATTTTTCTTTTTTTTTTATTGCAGCGACCGGATATGATAGAATTGGTAAATCATGAGGCAATATTAGCGCAAACGAAAGAGGATATGGAGACAGAAAAATCTGAGGCAATACGTAAAGCAATTGAATCGGAAACGTCTGAATTTGAAGCAAGATTACAATACGGTTTGCGTTTAGCAACAAAACAAATGTCAGAAGAATTGGAATCCCAACGAATACGTGAATCAACATTAGTAGCTGAGTGTCGACAATATCAAGAAATAATACGTCGTTGCACAGAGGAAGATCGTCGTCATCAATCATTACGTGATAAATTAGAAAAGCTTGAAGATGAGAAACGTCGTTTGGAAACAAAATTAACTTCAGAACGAAAATTATCAAAGCAACGCGAGAGTCAAATTCATGAATTGGAAATCGAACGAAGTGAATTACAGCAAGAATTAAATGACGAACGAATGAAAATGAGTCAAAGTAATTCAGCTGGAGGAATAGTTGATACATTAAAAACATTATTATCAAGTAATAAAGACGATATTGAGGTATCAGAATCGAAAAAAGTCCGATTGGAATCAACCGTTGGTGAAACAGAAACTTTAACAAGACGTTTAGAAATATTGGAAATTGATAATAAACGATTGAATACAGAATTACGAACAATTCGTGATGATAAATTGACAATGGAGACGCGAATTGAAGCGCTTGAAGCGGATAAAGTACGTTTAGAAATTGAATTAGTTCGTGAACGTTCACGTCGTGGATATTTAACTGGTGGCGATAGTGGAATTGCATCGTCTATTGAATCAAGGGATAAAGACATGAATGCATCAGTTGCTGTTGTTAATGAATCATTGAACCAAGATATTAATATTGGTGGTGGTGGTGGTGGTGGTGGTGGTCAATCGTCGGAATTAAGTTCAAGTCAAGATATTAATTGTCGTTATCGTGATAAATTAATGAAAAGCACAACGAGTTTATTCCAACATTTGTCATTCTGTTTACACACTTGTAATCCCGGTGATATGGTAATTGTACTGTGGGATACGGTACACAGTAATTATATTATTATGCAGGAATCAAGAACAATGTATTTTTTGCACTCGGAGTGTATTGATACACTTGAATTGCGACCTGGTATCGATGGAATGCCGAAGAAAACTTATGTTTTTGGCGAAGTTATTGATAAACAATATTGTCACGCTAAGAAGGTAATTTATTTATTTTTTATATTCACTCATGAATATATGTATTTAATTATTTTTATCTTTTTCAGCCGGAAAATCGTTATAATGTTCCACAAGGGTCGAAATTTTATCGAGTGAGGATAAAACCTGTGAATACAAATACAGATTTAACAGCCTCGACATTAGAAAAATGTCAAGAATAATTTTTGATTGAAAAAAATTTTCATACGCCATATAAAAAAATTATTAAGGGGAGATGAAAACACAATTGATGTTTGATATGAAAGTAATATGAAAATTGGAAACAATTATTCGAATCAGAATTTTCAAGCAAGATCTTGCCCCAAAAATAATTACAAAATGAATTGCAAACAAAAAATTTAATATATTATCAAATTTTATGTAATTACAGACAACATACAACACACATTTACACACGTATAATCAGACAAATGAAAAGATCATTGAAAAAACAAATTTTTAAACTAAATAACGACATACGCGATGGCGTTTAATTAATTGTGATATAGTAAAGAATGATATAAAATATAGCTGTGACTGCGTGATATAAAACAAAAAGAACAAAAAAAAAAATTTACCATTATTGAGTGTGTTTGATTAATCTAATTTTTTTTTATATGATATACATATATAGTATGTGATAGTCGTGGACCGTTTATAAATTTAAATAAGTAACAAATTGTCGAATTTGCACTTTCGTCATCACAATTTTCACTTTCATTTATTTTACGCACCATTAAAAAATTATAAATATAAACAGTAAAGATAAATTAATTAATTAATCAATTGAAATAAATCAATTAATAGAACCAATAAATAAAGTTCATTTATGTTTAAAAGTATTGCAAAAACAAAAAAAATTTTTTTTTTCGTTCAATTGTACGATAAAATTCACACAAAAAAATATATATACATAATTATTATTAATAATAACAACATATATATATATATATACGTATATGTACGTGCGATAATAAATTAAGGCGCGCAATACTTTGTGAATTAGTGATAGAGTTCAAGATAAATTTTTCAACGAAAACGAAAACAAAAAAAAAATATTTCTGATTTTAATTATTAAAATGAGATGAAAATTAATTATTAATATTACGATAATGAATAATTATAGTGATAGTGATTAACTCTATGAGTTTATATAATGACGCTAATGTTTTTATAGTTCGATGAAGAGTGATTTTGCGCTTGTGAATGAATTTTTCTATTTGTAAAAAGACAATTTTTTTTTTTTTTCAAATACGTTTCCCCTTGTTTAGTTTAGCAATTATATATACAAGTAGCGGAAAGAAGTTTAATCAAATTATTAATCTACGATATAATATTTGTGAATTGGGGGGAGAAAAAAAAACCAACTAATTAAATGAATAATTTAATTTGTAAATTTTGTGTGTGATGAAAATTATTGATTTCTTATCAATTTTTTATTGACATTAAGAAAACGAAGTATGAGCGGTCAACTTCGATGCTTAATTTCAATATTATTTGATATGAATTTGTGATGAGTAATTGAAGGAAGAATGAAATGAAAAATAATACCGTGAATTAAGTTAAAGAGAATGAAATAATGAGTGAAGGGGAATAAATGAAAGTATGCAAATGGAACAAAGAATAATAAATAATAAAGCACTGCGGCTGTATAATTTATAGAATAAAATACAAAAACAAATTAATTATTATATTGTGTGTCGCATCCTGGTCCACAAAATTATAGACCAAAAAAAAAAAAATAAGAAACACATATATAATACACAACATATTTAAAATAAAATTGATTATAATCTTTCACAGAGAAAAATAAATCAATGTTTTTTCTTTTAGATAAATTAAATATTTAGAAGTGAATTTTTTGTCATTGTGAATAAACACACGTAGTTATAATATATTCTTATCATCCATCTTATATAATTGATAGATATAATTAGTAATTAATCTTTAATGTTTCACGATATATACTGAGAAAATAATTTAATTATATAATTGAATTTTTTATTAATTCATTATGAATTATTTGGAATATACTAATAATTTATCGATACTCGATTCATTTTTGAAATGGCAATTTTTTTCTTCTGTTAATTTGATAAATGATTTTTGACGATATTTATTTTTTCAATAATTGTTACTTGATTATTTTCTCAATGTAAAAATATGTAGTGAATCATCGTATATAAAAATAGCTGTGATCGTTAGTTCTGTAAAAAACACAAAAGATAAAAAAAAAAATAAGTTTTCACTATTACCTAATTGTTAAACGAAAAAAAAAAAAAGAACAAGCAGTGAAATGTAAGATAATTTTTTCCTATGTAATTTAGATAGAAAATAGAATTAATTTATAATTTATTCTTATTTTTCTCATCTTTTCCCTTTCTCTATAATATTATAATTTCATCTTAATTATCAATTATATACATATTTTTTTTTCTCCTAATAATTAATTTAGAAAATAATCTACTTTGCTAGAATTATTTACCTAAATAATTGCGTCGATAAAATTTATCTTGAAGCTAATTTTTACACTAAGAAAAATATATTTCTTTGAATTATTATATTGAACACATAATTATTATTATAATTAATACGAAAATGAATTCGGTCAAATTTTTCAAATCAACCTTGAGATAATTTAACACAGATGAAAAAAAAAAAATAATTCAACTTATTCTGAATTTTTTTTTTTCTTTCATTTTGTAATTCTTATTTTTTCTTCAATATATCAAGAATTTTTATTAATTTTATATGCACACACATACCCGTATCGTTCGTTATCGAGGGTTTATATTAACTATAATTCACAGGCAATAAATGTCAACTTCATCAACGAAATTTACTTGAATATGATTATAATTTGTTCATGATTAATATGCATATGCATATGTGCATAAATATTGTTATAAATACATGTATAAACATGATATATGTCAAAATTAATTAGCTTTACTAAATTGTCAGGAAAAAATGAATTAAAAAAAAAATGGAAAATTTTTCATCAAACTTAAATTACGAATTTTATGAATAAATTATGTATGTGATTGTATAATATACAAATCAAAATTTCTCAATGCATTATACACATATTCAATTGTATATTAATTTTTTTGAGTGAAATATTTTTCTAAAATTTTTATTTAAAGTAGAATATAATCAGTATATTATTCAAGTGTAATTATTAATAATTTTCTCTTCCGAGGTGAATTTTCAGTGATGAAAAAAGTAAAGAAAAAGGCAGAAATTTCAATACAAATTAATTGTTGTTTTTGTTTTTTTTTTTTTCTTATTTTCATCATTATAACTATACATATATTTTATTTATCATATAAATACAATTTAACAGTTCTTTTTATTTTGATAATTGGCTAGTCAAGCATCTCATTTATTAATTTATTAATTTATATATACACATTATCTAAATTTAATAGTTTAATGATGAGGAACGTATGCTTGCGTAGATTGATTACAATTAGATAAAAGTTCACCAGTCGTTGTTGAATTGTCATCTCCAGAATTGCACAACAGCCCAACTAATGTATAATCAACAAATGCAGGAATATCAAGATCCGGAACATCACTACCACCATTGCCATAATTATTCGATGAATTAACTAAATTATTTGATGGTAATTGCACTTGCGACAATCGTGTATCTAAAACTTGACACGTATATTGGCAGCGTTCATTATTATTTTGATAAAAATAAGGCTCAGGACTGCCATTGTGATGATGATTCATTGAATTATTATCATTTGTTGATGACTCAGATGGAAATAATCGTTCAGTAATTGTTGTATTTTGTTCTTGAACATTGTAATTTAATCTATTATCAATTGTTTGACGTAGCGGTGAATTTAATCGTTCATTAACTGAATTTTTCGTAATATTTGTCTCAATTAATTGATGATTTTGATGATAATCCGTATCGTACGTTGTAAATCCTGTGGCTGCACTGTTTGATGTAGGACTTTGACTAGGAATAATTGCATTTAATGATTGATTTTTAATTGAATTAGATTTTTGATATACATTTTGATAATTTTGATTACAATTTTTAGCATCATTGATATCATCATAACGTGCATGATTGATATTATCATTTTCAATATTTTTATTCACATTGTATTGCGCTGGAAATTGTAAACGATTTTCATCATTCCAATATGTTTGTTCATTATTACGTTCCTTTTCAATTAATAATTTATCATAATTATTAAATGAATTATGATTTAAACATGTCATACGTCGATTATTGTAGTCAATTAATTCTTTATTTGTATTATAATTTGTAAAATTAATTGTATCATTCGATTGATTTTGCGACAAACTTAAATGACTGCTGCTTGAATCATCGCTTAAAAATTGCTGCCAATATCCATGTGGTTGCTGTTGATTTTGTGTTGATTTATCTTCGTATTTAATTGTACCTGTGCCTAAATCGAGTAATGTTGGTGGTGAACGAGTAATGTCTTGTGAATTTATTGGAAAATCAGGTCTTAATGGTTGATCAAGTTGGAATATTTCTTCAGGTTGAAATAAATCATTGGTGAATGTACCAAAATCTGGATAAGACGCCTCTTGTGGCACTTGATTTGGCAAACAATATCCAAGTGTATTATCCTGATGTGATATTGGATCTTGAAACCAAAATGGCGGATCATTTGGTGGAGTTTGCTGTGAATAATTTGTTGATGTTTGATGTGTATGTGTTGATTGATAAGATGAAATATTTGTCGATGTTGTTTGTAATCCACAAACGCATTCAAATGGGGAACAAGAGCAGGAATAATTTTTATCTGATATTAATGGCGGTGGTTGTGTTGATCTCGATGGTGGCTCCAGTGTCTCTGTGTTTGATCGTTTAATTCCCCTCAATGACATCAGCTGAAATCAACAAAAAAATAAAAAATGAATTAATAAACTCAAAGCTACAAAATTAAAAATATTAATTTAATTTATTTCTGAATTTTATTTTATTAATTTCATTGAATTTATTTCAATAATATTAATTTATATTTTTGTTTTTAGATTCTATTACAAACCTTGGAACCTAAAGCTGCATCACGTGCAAGTAAAGTAGCCAATCCACGAATGCGTCTACCAGCTCCAGCACTTCGTCGTGCTTCTGATGTTGATTTTGCCTCAGGCTTTGGATGATCATGTTGGCCTTTAGCTTGGAAAAATATTGCATGATCTGTGTGTCGCCAAAAATGTGTTACTGGATAACCACAGTGACCTCGACATGAAAGTATCTCTAATCGACCAGAACATTGACGATTCGGACATGGTTTACCTTGTTGTTTCTTCCTCGCCTGGAGAAAAAAAATTAAAAAAAAAATATAAATCATACGTACGTACAACAATCATCGACAGAAAAAATAAAATCACAAAGTTTATTTCAGTTTAATCTTCAAAATAAAAAAATATTAAAATTAACAATTGAATTAAGCACAAAAATAAACTAATAAAAAATTTACCTTATCACAAATTGCAGGTCGTAAATGTACTCTTCCACCACCAGGTAAAACACATGCTTGTGTGCAAACCAGTACACCAAGACATGATTTCTTCAAAATACTGACATTATGATTATTAGTATTCCTCATTGCCCATCCAGAAGCGTGTCGTCTTGCCTCCTCACAATCCGGTCCATAAACCTTTCTCACATGACCATCAGCCCATTCTGACCATGAATCATACTCAGCAACCTTTCAACCAAACCATTAAATACACCAGTTAAACACTTGCATTATTTTCACAAATTCATTTCTTCCAACCTTCTTTTCTCTTTTCATTCTTTTCTTCTCATTCAAACTTGTACCATGTATATCTATATAATTATAAATTATACATCAATATACATATTATTCCACAATGTAAAATTGAATATAATGAAACGAAAACTTTGGATGATGATTCAGGACAAATAATTGAAATTGCTCGGTACTTTCCTGTACCCTGGGGAATTCCCAGGATTATAAATAAACAATACTTTTTTTATTATATCATTTAGCAAGGTTGTACTTGTGTATTAGAAGGGACAAGATGAATTTATATCCTATACCTCCTCTTCATTCATCTTTACTATAATATTTACTTGGCATTAACAATAATATTCATATTTCAAATATTAATATCAGCATGAAATTATACCCTTGGCACGTTGGAGTCGTTGATATCCCATTCTTGATGCGGATGCTGTTGTTGGTTACCCGCGACGGTTGCTGACATCGTTGGCGAACCAACTCGACTCCTAATAAATATTAAAAAAAAAAAATAATTAAAAATTTGAATGACTTAATTAATTAAATTGTAATTTGTTTAAATATTTCGATATCTAAATATTCTAAAAAAAATTACAATGCATATAAAATCTTTATATTTACATTTTTTTATTGTAATTATAATGGCATGCATAATTTTATTTATAGATATAATATATTGAAGGAAAATATTTCATTTTTGTGAGTTCTAATTTAGTATTGCGCAATAGGCGTGTGAGAGAAGTCAGACGACAGACAAGATAAAATCCCAATTTATGGTTTACTCGTGTGAGATATATATATATATACAGTTCTTCATGGGACATTATACTTATGGGCAACCGTGGGTGGCCTGACAAGCGCGTTTACTGCGGCATGTCCCGGAATTTCTGTTTATATCGTGTGTACATATTTGTATATGCATTTGTGTATATGTTTGTGGATTCTCTCTTTGGATTAAAATAAGTCGAATAAACACAATTAAATTCGATCTCAAGTGTTGATTTAATTGAGAATTAGTACATTGTTGTCAGATTCTAACTGGGAGATAATTTATGTCAGTGACATAACCTATTTTCTTTCCTCTTTTTATGATTTTTTTTTTGAGGTTATGTGCGCAGGGGTTTTGAATGAAAGTTTATTTAGGATAAGAAAACATTTTTTTTTTTGCATAAATTGTTAATTGTTGTGGGGATTTTCAAAATAGTTTTTGAGGTTACAGTGGTGTAGATATTTTTATTCAGTGCGGAAGTGTTGATTGGAAATTTAAAATAGTGAATTAGAAAGTGCGAAATTTTGTGAGTGATTTCGAATTGTTCTTTTGAGGTTATCCAACGAATATTTTGAGGTTATTCAACGAGAATGGAATATTTGGTGAATATTAATTAAATTTTTATACTAATTATTGTTTTTTTTTATGTATATTAGGATGTAATTAATGTGGTAGAGTGGAAAATTTTTAGATAAAAATTAATATTTATTTTTTATTTCAATATTGTGCGAGACTTTTTTCTATCAGTTGAATCTTCTTTTAGAGTTCGTTATTCATAACGATAATAATTGAAGAATCGCTTATTATCTATTAAAAATCGAGATAATATGTGGCAATTTTTATTAATAAATCATTGATTATTAAATAATAATTACATTTTATGATTCTAATTTTAATCGTCCACAAAATGGCGGATGAAAAGTAAAAACGTTAAATAAATAAAAATCATGTCACTAACACAACATTAATAAAACAATCAATACAAATTAATAATTCACCCAATAACTCTTTACACAGCAAACTAAAAATTAATACAACTAAATTATCAATCGTCATTAATTATAATATAAAAACAAATTAAATATTTGTGGATGTATATATTCAGGCCTATAGTTTAATATATATTTCTCCAAATTATATATTAGAAAAGTAATATTGAACGATAGAAGACCCTCCAGACGATGGAACATTCGAGTAGGTGTTTTGATGATCGTAAATGTCTAACTTAACATGTTTAACGATAAAATAATCCAAGACTATGCGTATATGCGTATATTATAACGTGGGATGTCGATATAAGTGTTGATACAAGATAAAACCTCAAATATATTTTTATTTTCATACGCATAACTTACAAATAAATCATCAGTGATGTATATAACATTAATAAATTCACACTGATTTAAACAATTGCTATAAATATTTAAATTAATCAAACATAAAACTTTCACTATACAATTATTAAAATAAACAATTATTTTTCATACTCAATAAAAAAATAAATATAAATATTAAACTCTGCAATCAACAAAATTTTTTACTTCTCATCCAAAAAAAAAAAAATTAACATCATAATTATATATATTAATTACACATAAAATTAATAAACAAATAATTTTAGAATTTAAATTCTACTATTATTAATTTATTAATTAATTGAATTAATCATATAACTATCAATATAT
>JAQQBR010001835.1:2615953-2629118 GCA_030347285.1 Microctonus hyperodae
TTTTGTTTTTTAATTAAAAAACAAAATAAAATAGACAAAATCAATATAATTATTTCGTATATCACAGGTAAATAGAATCGGACAACGTTCGATTAATATTTAATCTCTCATCTTTCATATTATCAAGGCTTTAATTCGTTTTAGTTAATTTGTTTCATTTTTTCTTGTATTCAATTCTATTCAATTTTTTTTCTCAACATTTATTTTCACAGTGCACATAAAAATCCCACCATCAATACTATTTCATACATCTATTACGTATATACAATATGTATGTATATATTTTATAATCACACAAGTATATAGTGTTAAAATTTAAAATTTTATTTTACAGCATGCGTTAGAAAAATAATTTCTCTGACAATAATAAATGGAAAAGGCTGTCGTGAGGGTGTGGAGAATAAATAAATAAATAAATAGAGAAATAATTTTATAATATTAATTAACCCAATGTCGGTAATTTATTAAATTTTTTTCCGAACTCAAAAAATGAAAAAAAAAATTGAATAATTAATTAATGATTAATTATAAATGATTAACGACATGAATTCATCAGATACCTCAAGGATTCCTGCCCAATATTATAAATAAATAAAAAAAATAATAAATAAATATTTTGAAAATAATTTATTAATTAATGGTTTAGGAAAATTATTTATAGGATGAGAATGGTGATGAAAGAAGTAATAATAAATAAAATAAATGAATAAAAAAAAAAATTTATAAATGATTTAATTGTTCGATTAATTAATTAATTAATTAATGTATCGGTCCCCGCCTCCACACCGCTCACGATTAAATTTTATTTTGCAAACCTTTCTCATTTTATTTTTATTTCAACATGCATAATTTACCGAGCAACAATATTATTTTACAAACCACATTAGTATGTGTAGATGAATACATTTATTTATTTATTTATTTATCATAAATGGTAATATTAATAATTGTACCATTCATGAGAGCTTGTATGATATAGTGTATGTATCTATGTTATGTTTATTATTTGTTTGTATTATTTTTCTTTCCTTTTAATAAATAGTTCGTCCAAAAGTTGGACGAACAATATTGTATTTGCATTTATATTTTTCGAGAGAAAAATAATTCGGAGAACATTTATTTTATTATTACATTGTGCTATGGAATTTTATTTGTTTTCCATATATTATTAATTAATTTATTTGTACGTTAAATTAGAACAAAAAAATTGAATAAATAAATTATTATTTTTATTTATATATTGACATTAAAAATTTAAAACAGCGTTAAATGTTTCATCGAACTTTGTGTTTGTGTTTATGTTATTTGTTATTATATTTCGTTGTTTATTGAGAAAACAATTTAGTTATTGTTAAGTTGTAATAATTGCGAATGTGTATAAGAAAACGGAATGTTTATTTATTTATGAAATGAATTTTTTTTTCTGGCGAAAAAAAAATTGAAGAATATATGTTTGTTATTAAAATGGTTTATTATTTGTTTATTTGTTTTATTTTATTTAACTAAATTATTTTCTCAGTATGTATATTTGGAATGACTTTGAATTATTAAAGCACTCTTGTTCTCTCTGACTGCGATGTAAGCACTGAATTATTATAGTGGGACGGTTTTTATTTTTCTCAATTATTTAATTTTTATTTAATTAGAATTTTTTCTTTTTCCTTTTTCATGTATTGTGAATTCATTTAAAAAAATAATTACAATGAGATCCCGGATTAAATATTTGT
Organism: Microctonus hyperodae; assembly: GCA_030347285.1. Lineage (NCBI taxonomy): Eukaryota > Metazoa > Arthropoda > Insecta > Hymenoptera > Braconidae > Microctonus > Microctonus hyperodae. The sequence goes on from JAQQBR010001835.1 coordinate 2,617,681, forward strand.
ATATTAATTAACACACGGAAAAAAATACGGCGATGAGAATTTCAAAAATTTTTAAATATTTAAATAATTCAATAAATTATTTTATATAAAATATAAATGTATTCCTGGGAAACAATTAAATGAGATTAATAATTTTTCTAATAAATTATTATGGGATAAATAAAACGTGTAATACAATAAAATTTTTATTATTTTAATCACGAAATAATAAAATGAATTAATTTTAATTTCAAACTAGTTAATAATTAAAATAAAATATTTACCACTTAATTTATCAGTAATTTAATTAAATATATTCTCCATTTGATAATATAAAAAATTATTTAATTGAAAAATTTCGCTTAATATTTTTTTCAGTGTGCAAAAAAAAATAATACTAAATGTCTGATCTCATATTTACTCTCATCACTCGATAGGCACGCATTGAACTACAAGGGTGAATTGTGTGTGGATTAAAAAGGGAACGAGCTAAATAGCTAAACAATTATTTCAAACACGTCTATCCAGGTACTTTTATAACACTAATTATTTTTTTCCATCTACGCAATTAATTATCCAAAATAAATGAATATATTGCAAAAATTCATGAATAAAAATAATGAATATTGTTTCATATTCTTTTCATAATTTTTCTTGTCGTTTGTTCATTTGTTATTGAATACTCTTAATCGGCCGCTGGATATATCGAACTCAGTGAAACGTATAAATTAAAATTTTTATTTAATTTATTACTTATACTCATAGAGTAGCGCGGCCCTTGGGTGTTGAGACGAAGGCGGGGACCGTCCGGCTCGTGTCCTGAGTTTTGGCATGCACAGAACACAACACAAAAAAAAACACCACACAGTTAAAAAATAAATAAATATATATACATATAAGACACAATAAGTAGTAATGGTTAATAAATAATTAGAGAAAACGAAATGAAAAATCAAGAAATTTCAAACGAAAACAAAAAGTAAAACAATTTATTATCTAAATATTGTTTATTAAATTGTTGAAAAATAAAATGAAAATATCTAGAAAAAATCTAATAAATAATTAATTTTTATTTTCTATCTAAATAATATCTGATCAATTCTACAATTAAAATATGCGAATTAATAAAATATACAAGAAAAATAAAGAGATTAATATGTATATATAGGGAAAATGTGATAATTATTTGATTAATAAATTTGGATTTAATTATTTTATTTATGTAAAAACTCACTTTGGACATGCCTCCACCACCTCCACTAATTGATCCTCGAGCAGCTGCAATGTATAAACTTTCAGTGCGTTTTGGTTGTACAGCGCTGGGTAAAATTTCCTGACCCGATCCACGACTTTTAAATAACGCACTCTCGAATTGATTTGACGTTGGGGGTGCATAAGTTGGTGTTGCTGCGCCACTACCAATTGCAGAGCCATTTAATGGTGTGCCTGATCTCATCAAGCTTGCACCTCTTCCCGTCCTTTGAAAATGAAGAAAAATAATTCATCAATATTTTAGAAATAAAATATCTAGAAATTTTATTAATATACATTGGAAATATTTTTTTTTTCTACCTCTCGCCATCTTGAGATATTACACTCTTATCAACGGAAGGTTGTCTGGAGCCAATCAAACGATTCGGAACTCGATATCTGTCTACTGAACTGTCACGACTCGGTGGCCTTTTATAATGATCCAATCTAAAATTAATAATTAAATTTAAAAATTATTCAACGAAATATAAATTATTCAATATCGAAAGAATTAATAATTACCTGTCGTTTAAAGTTTGTCCCACAGTTCCTGTGGGTCTGTCTTGTGCATTCAAAACTCGACTATTTCTCCTTAAATTCATACCAACTTGCCTCTGTGGATCCACGTCACTTTGATATTGCTGTTGCTGCTGTTGTTGTTGCTGTTGCAATATTTGTTGTTGATTCAATTGCTGTTGATTGTACATCTGTGCATTGTAAGAACTCGGACCAGCGCCATATTGATTCGTCATTGGGTTCGTCTGAAGAAAATAAATATTTCTATACATAATTGAATTATTAATATAAAAGAGCTTAAAATGAATAGCTTATGAGAAAAAAGTTATTGGGTGTAAAGTGACACGTGAAAACAAATTAATATAATTGAAATCAAACAAAATGAACGAAAAAAAAAAAAATATATAAATAAAATATCACAGAGAGAATATAATTCTTTCTGTTTTTCTAAATAAATAATAAAAAAAAATATAAAACGGCAATTCCAAGATTTGGGATCGCTTACACCATAAGGCTGCGTGGTAAATTGATTGATGGGAGCCGTGGTTGGATCATATGTACTCGGGGGCTGTTGAAACATAATCTAGAAATAAAGAAAGAAGTTTGCCTATCCTGAAGGGCGCGCTGCAGTGAATTTCGTTAAGCAATTATGAAATAATAAAATAATAATCCAAAATGCCATATTGATCTTAACCTGTTGATTAGCGAATTGTTGATACTGATTGTTGGTTTGATATCCAGTAATATTTGATGTTGAATAATTAGAAAATGGAATTTCCTGTAACTGTTGCTGCTGCTGCTGCTGCTGTTGACCAGAATTTCCCAATTGTCCACCATATTGTCCAACACCATCAATAACACTAGCACCACCACTAACACCGTAACTCGTATATTGATTAGCTAAATTATTAGGGAATTGATTTTGTAATGGTGTTTGCATTTGATTTTGATAATTATTTGGACTTTGAATTGTTAATTGATTAATCATTGATCCAGGATTTGTTTGATTTGATAATGATAATTGATTTTGTATTGGTTGTTTCATACTTGCGCGACGTATCGATTGATTTACTGATTGACTTATTTGTTGAGGTGAATTAAGGGATGAATTTTGTGGTAAATCAATGTCTGATTTAATATTAGCACCTGATGTTTGATCTAAATTCACTTGATTTGTCATATTGTGAGATTTTTGTTGTAAAATACTTTTAACTGGCATTGTGTCTTGTGGCGGCGGAACGTATTTTGGAATTTCACGATTTCGTAAACGTTCAAGTCCGGGTTGTCGGAAATCAGGTGCAAATTGTTTGGCTGTTTGTTGGGCTTTTTCTGAATCTTCACGAGCTTGATTGGCACACGCGTCTGCCAATTCAGCTTTACCACGAGCTGTTGCAGTTCGTGATATTGCAATATCAGCTTTTTGTAATGCCATTTTACTTGAACGTTGTGCTGCACTTACTGCAGCTTCAATTCTTTCACGAAATTTTGCTGATCTTATTAGAAACAAATGTTTCTTTTTTTGACTTGTTATTAAAACATTATTTTTATACTTTCCCTCTTCTTTACTTCCATCACGAAATGTTGTTACACCATAACCGTATTTACGATTATTAAACCATTCGCCTTCGTAACGTAATCCATCACTTCGTTCAGATATACCAAAGCCAGTTCGTTTATCATTTTTCCATTCGCCAAGATACGTTTCTGTTACCGACGCGTCCATTTGTTCATCCTAGAATTTAATTTAATAATTAAACTTTGACATTTATTTCAATTTTGTCACCATTTTATTGAAAATTATTTTTCTTTCATTTACAAAATTCCCAAGTTAACAAAATACTCACTTCAATAACAAAGGAGGCATTACTGTCTGTATGTACGGACGCTGATGCCTGACTTTGTGAACTTTCAGTTGACATCCATGATGCCGAGCTTGCATTACTTCTAATACTACCTCCGGTACCTCTTTTTTCTAAATCACCAGTACTACGTTGCTTTCTTATTTTCAAACCCTACAAACAAATTAAATGAAATATTTTATTCTCTAAATAAATATTATTTATAATATTTAAAAAAATTATAAATTAATTTTTTAATCATTTTCACGTTAATTAATATATTAAAAACTAACCGAAAGCAATCCTTTTTTTAAAGATTTTTCAGTAAGACTTTTTCGTCGCGCTGGTGGATCATCGCTTCGTGCTTTCAAAACAAATCCACCTCGACTATCATCAACACGTCGATCACGTCGGTCTGTTGGTTCTGGTGTTGGTGCAGCTGCTGGTGCACCGTCAGTGCTTCGTAAAGAAGTTAGCGATGCACGAATTTGTTTCGGTGGTTTGTAATGACTTGCTAAACCAAAGGGTGCGCTCGTTCTTACGCCGTAACCATGACGCATTCCTCTCAACCATTGTCCTTGATACGTTCCTGGATAGAAAAAAAAAAAAGATAATATTCCAAATGATTAAATATTTTTCTACAAGTGTCGGTATATGTGCAAGGTATATACAGAGTATAGTAAATTGTTGGCATGTGTCACAAGTAGCTTGGCAATGTGTCATTGATGTTCATAATTTTACACGAGCTTCGTCATCAATTATAATAAAACCTCAAAAGTTCAACGGTCATCAACGTTTACAATTTCAATTCTACAAATTAATTACCAAATAAAATTTAAAAAAAATTCTTTTTATCTAATTTCGAATGGAATATCTATGTAAATAATTTTTCATCATCAAATATTGATAAGAAATACTTTGTAAAATTATTTATTCCCACATTTTTTTTCCCCTTTTTTAAAATTTTTATTAATTCATGTTTTAAATATATATTTTTGATATTTTATATTTTTTGCTTTTGACAGGAAATAATTTTACGGTGAACAGAACAATTGTTACAGTCCTGGGGTTTTCAAGTGAGCTAGGCAAGAGAAAGATTGGCTCAACTGCTTGAAATAGCCAGCAACGTATATATCACTGATGGGCGATGCTGGTTTATACTCTCTGTCGTTTACTATACAACACACATCTGTATACGTTACGATATTAGTTTTACTAGTAGTGGTAACAGTAAATACAAGTGTTAGTGGAAAAATTACTCGTGCAAGTTGTGTATTTCGGTACCACAGCAAACTAACTATTCAGCATCGTTCACCGAGGCTATCGCCCGGGTCTTAAATTTCTTTATTTCATCTTATATTTTTTTTTTTTTCGCTCTTTTTATTCTCTTTAAACAAATTCCAAACACACGAAAAATCAATAAATCACATAAAAGCCACAATTATTTTAATTAACTCGCAATAAATCAAAATAATTTATATCCAATGTCGAAAAATGAATTTTATTTGAAATCAATTTTATTTTCATGTTTTTCATTAATTTTTCATATTGGATTATGGATTTGTTTTATTTTTAGTTAAATATTGTAAAGAGTTAATTAATTGAATTAATGGACGTAACTGTTTGCGATTGATTAATTAAAATTATGTAATATTGAAGAGTTTATTAATAATTTGAATGGAATTTTATATTGATATTATTTCAAGTGTATTTGACACTTGTAGAAAAATTATTTAAATTAATTACGTAATTTATTATTATTATAAAAAATAAATTAAATATTCTTGAATCTTTCTATTATCAATATTATTATTATTTTTTTTATTATAACTATTATTATAAATTAACTGTTTTAATTTATAATTCGTATAAACTTATTTATTTCGTATTTACTATTTTATTCTATTATTATTATGAAACAATTATTTTTATTTATTACTTAATTGTATCTCCTAAATGACTGGCTACTAAAAATTCCAATTATATTTTTAATTTGTCTTACCACACTGGGGTGATAATAAATCGCAAGTGCACGCACGTGCGTATCAAGTTGCGTGTATATTAAAATTCTCCAAATCCTTCACGTGGCCATGTGTCAAAAGCTCGAATGAAGGGGGAAAAAAAAAATTTTTTGTGGCAAAAATTCCACACAAAATTAACTTAAAATGAATTACGAAAGAAGAAAACAATAAATGATTAAAAAAACAAAATACTTTTTCTCATTAAAAAATATTTCAGCAATTTTTCTTACAATCAACTGCTGACATATTTTAATACAATAACTATGAATTATTTCTTTTCTTTATTCTCAAATATCATTTTCTCTCTCTCTCTCTATCTCATGACGATGTTTAAAAATAAAGAGCAAGCAAAAAGAGAAGAGGGTTCATCCGTAGCCGTCTGACCCCGTTTACGATTCTGGGGCCGGGACTAAAAGCTCTAATGTACTTTTCATTTTTACTTTATCTTTCTTCCCTTTTTTTTTTTTTTATTTGCTTTACATTTATTTATCTCAATCCAACACGCGTCTGTCGTGTGATTCATCACGGGTTCGCAAGCAATATATATTTTTTTTTCTTATTTAAACTGAGGTCAAGGTCAACCTAAAGGTTGTCCTTTATTTCCATCGTATTTAAAATATAAATATAAAAATATATCTGTTTATTTTTCTTCATTTATTTTGTTCCTTTCCATCACATCAATCATTAAACATTTGGAATTTTAACGATTATTCGTCGTGATTATATATCATATGTTCACATATATGTCAGTGTGTTTAATATTTATTCATGAGCACTATAAAAATAATGCGCATGTTCTAAATAAAGCCTCATTGCTGATTGCGAGAAAGGGAAAAATGAAACGTTGAACGAGAGAAATGGCAATGGAGCAGAATGAAATGCAATAAAATTTATCTTTCAATATTTAGTTATTATAAACAAGAGTGCGCAAATCTGAAGTGCTCGATTGGCTATTTCTATAAGCCAATATTATCCCACATACACTCACACACATTATATACATCGAACTATTCCATATCTATTTTATTGATTTTAAATTCTCCTGATATTTTATCATCTGTAAAATTTATAATTTATATAAGAAAATAATAAACATACATCAAATAAATTTTTTTTTAAATAGATAAAATATTAGCTACTACTTTTACATATTTTAATTGATATTAATTACTATTATTGGTTAGTATTAAATCGAGAATATTAAATGATAATAATAGTTTGAATTAATTAATTAAACTCACCACTATCAGCATAGGTTTCCGAGCCATATCCATCTTGCAATCCACTTGCCCATGTTCCCTCATATTTAGCAGTGGATGTTGTTGATTGCCTGACTCCATAACGACCCTTAAAACCCTGGGTCCATTCCCCACGATAAATCCATCTTCCTCTTGTCTCCATACCCTGTCCATGACGTTTACCATTTTGCCATTGTCCCTCGTAGGCTGAACCACTGTTAGGAAATGCAAGAATTATTTAAGGGTGAATGAATTTAATTTTTGATTGTGAAAAATAAAGAAATTGGAAAGAAAAAATATGTAAATGACCTCGTCCCAGTTTTTCACATCTAAAATTATGGGTTTTAAGGTCGTCACTGCTCTAAATTCTTCAACAACAGAGTCATTCAGTTTATAAAAGTAAAGAAAATAAAGAAAACAGAGAAAAAACAGCGTAATGGAATTTATTTATTATCTTTTTTTATTTCACACCGGAAGCGCAACAGAGTTCATGATTCGCCTGAGATGACTCGTAACGTACACCTACGACATCTATTTTATTTTCTCCCTCTATCTCACGATTGTTGACCTTCACATTACGCCTGAAGTCTTAAAATATTTCCGAATCCAATTGAAAATATTCCACAAACAAATTAAATAAAATAAACAGTATTGAAAAAAATTAATATATCTAGAAATTAAATTATATTTATCGTTTGTATAATTTTTTTATTCCATCAGGATCGATTAATTGACGCCAGTCAACAAAACAATTTGAGATAATTGTTTGTAATTTAGATAGTCATAACGATAATACGTTAGCATGACAATTCAAATAAATAAAAAATACAATAGGTTAAAAAAAAAACAATAAATGATAATCACAATTACTATCTCAACTGCTAATCCCTTTTTAATTATCATCAATTCACATAATTGCGTATAGTTCAATATATTATATTCCTGTACGGAATATCTAGGGTAGACACGTTTTCCTGGTCGAGGTCGCTGTGGCCTGAACTATACAATTGTCCTTGCACCCTTGACCCAATTTTATCACACGCGCTTCATACAGAGGGAGGATCCGAATTACTTTTATCACTCTTTATAAACATTTTTTTTTTCTTCTTTCAATAAAACAAATATTTGTCATCAAATAAATAATTATTTCTCTGTGTACATTAATTTTCACATGACAAAATAATTCATAATGACAATAAAAATAATGAATTTAATTATTTAATTAATATAATCTGCAAAATAAAATAATAAAAATTATATAAAATAAAATAAATCATTTTTAAAATTTACCTGGGCCATGTGTAAACTCCCGAAACTTCAAATCCATAATGCCAACTTCCAGAATAAGCACCTTGGCCTTTGGGTCCAGTGCAAACACCATGTCCATGAGCTTTACCATCCTCCCATCCACCACAATACGTTCCACCATCATCAAAATCAAATCTACCGCCATTAACTTGTCCACGATTACCCGATGCACCACCACCAGCAGTTGTTCCTGATGCTGGGCTGACTTGTTGTGGTGTCATACCACTGCCCGATGGCATTTGGGCCCCACCGGCGATTCCATTGGCCGTTGTGGGACCCGTTTGGCCCAGCTGCTGTTGTTGCTGTTGTTGTTGTTGCTGCTGTTGTTGTTGCATTGCATCTAATCCAATTGTCACCAATCGCCAGTCGCTTTATTTACATCCAACTCACGTCGCCTCGTCATTATATCGTTTGGTTTTTTATTTTTTTTTTTCTCACGTTATGTTGATGATGATAATGATGAAGATGATGATGGCATTTCAACAGAAATTTCCAACTCCTGGTAAATATAAACGTCATAATTAATAATAATTATTTACTTTTCCGTCTTTTAATATTAAGATGTAAATTGAGGACAATTTTTTTATATTAATTATTTCGATTATAAATTACGAATGGTATTTGAAGAAGTGTAAATATTGATTTAAATTTTATATTGACTGGAGCAAAAAATAATTTTTCTATATTTATAAAGCTCAAGAATGAAAATAAAAAAATTGTTTTCACTTCTGATGAAAATTATTGGATACAAAATAAAAACTTTTTAATTATGATAATGGGAATTTTGATTAAAATATACGATTAATTACCGGAACAATCACAATTAATTTAGTTTATTTATCGTTTCGTTTTTAATTTTCGTTGAAGGTTTAATGAACCGTTTGATTAATGTAATTATAAATTATCACGAATAGATATTTTCGAAAAAGTTTTATCGATACATTTTGAATGTTGGGATGCCATTACTGTCTTGTCGACGTGGCTCGGTATAAATCAGTTCTCGTTCCCCTCTCTCGCAATTTGTGAGCTTTTCCAACGTTTCAAAAGCGCGCGCGGCGGTCGGAAATAACCGGCCTTCGCCCTCGTGAGAGGGAAAAAACCAAGAGAGAAAACTAGTGAGTGAGGCCGCGTCAAAATAACAAAATAAATAAATAAATAAACAAATAAACGAATGAATACATTAATAAATAACTTGAAATTAATTTTACGAATTTACAATCACAGATAATTTATAAAAAAAAAAATCAGATAATTTATAATTGTAATTAATTGATGATTTTTAAAAATACAATTAAATTTATTATTTTTTTATTGATTTAAAAATAAACAAAATTTATGGGGTTGATTTAATAATTTTTAAAGAATCTTCTAGTGAAATTTAAAAATCAAAAATGAAATTAATAAAAAAATTTTGCAAATACACTCATCATCGTAATTCCGCGCACGAGTTCCAACGATCCACTTTCGAACTGTATAATATTAAAAATAGAAACGCGCCGTTGGGCCGACGTCGACGACGACTTGCGGATCACCGGATTTAATGGATAATCCCTGGTAAACATAAACCGGTAAATAAAGTAATGTAACAAATTTAATAACCATCATCCACTCCACATAATTAATTATTACATCGATTTTAAATTTTCATTCCCTTTGATTTCACATTCAAAATAAAAATAACCACCGATTATTTATTAATTAACATTAATATTCACAGTTTATCCAACACAAAACACTTCTGAAATTAATATAAAAAAAAAATCCACGAAATTAATTTGGACAGTCTGGTGCAAAAAAAAAAAGAAGAAAAAGAATATTTACAGGTCTACCAATATAAATTCCTGATAGTTTCTCTAACCCCACATTATTTATAACTAAATATATAATTATAAAATAATACAAGTTACGTAGTGGATTACGATAATGGCGAAGCAAAGTTACATTATTCTACTTGCTCACTTGTTTATACATCCAATAATAATATATAAAAAGAGAGCAAATAAAATAACACACATGTGGGGTTATGTATGCGTGCGCAACTTTACTTATAGTGTGGCGCCACTGCGGTTTGTATTACTGATGAGATGTCTTTTAGCTGTGTAAGCCTGTTTGCCTGGGGCAGTGGTGCTTTGCTTCACCACCTTCTTAAAATTGTTACGCAATCGCATCTATAAGCATCCGTGATCTGCTTGGAATGTGACCCCCCCCAACGAATGGTATCCAACTATATTCCCGTCAATATCGCTTCACAAATTTTCTCTCTGTGTCTCTATTCCTCTCTTTCCACCCACCCTATCCCTCCGTCTCTCTTAAATAAATATAACACGTACAGTTGGAAAAATTAACTACAACATGGCGGATCAATCAATTCATGTTGTGTATTTTTTTTTTTTAATTTGTATGAATGAGCATTTGAATTTAATTTTCGTTTGATATAATTATTCATTAGAAATATTTAATCATCGTTTTTTCTCTTTTACTCCCTTCTTTTCTCTCGCTCTAGTTGGTCGAGTCAGTCTGGCTGGCCTAGAGCTTTTCTATTTTTATCATGGGGTAGGCGAATTGTTCCACGAGGCAAAATTCAAGAGAGATATGAAGAAAAAAAAATAATATTGATATGAATGCGTGAAATTATAATTTTTATTTAATGAGCAAAGATGAATATTTTTTATGTTGATATTAAACAGATGGATTAATTTATTTTTGCTTTTAAATTTATGTTGCGTTTTATGAATTATTGATCTATCGATCTTGTTGGGTTTTTATTTTCCTTTTATTTTTTTTTTCTTTCTTTTCATATGGACAAATGTGACGCACATGCTGAGAAGTATTAAATCCAAATGCGAAGTAGAATTAAGATTTGTTTTATTGATAAAAATATTTCACTTAAGCATGACCGAATGGATGTGTATTTAATTTTTTTTTTGTTTAATAATTTCAAATGACGTAGAAAAAAATTATCTTAATGAAATACTAGTGGTAATTTTGTGATTGTAATTGTTAATTATTTTTTTTTTTCATTTAAACTTTTACGTTTGAGGATTTAATGATTTTCATCAGGCTCAATACTTAATTCTATCACAAACAATTATGGTATTTATTTTTTTATTCACTTATTTCCTCGTGCGTGAATAAATAATTATTTCATCAATATTATTTTATCCTCTCTTACCCCATATCACATGCTATTTATCAACTATTCAATTGAATCCAAATACATGCATAAAATACACGTATTTCAAATCTAAAATAAATAAACAATAAAACAAATAATCGCACAACTACAA
>JAQQBR010001835.1:2657826-2674701 GCA_030347285.1 Microctonus hyperodae
GTGATAATGAATTTATATTTATAAAAGAAATATAATAATCCTTTATTTTTTTTTTAATGATATTTGTAATGTGTAATAATAAATTAATATATATACACATATGTATACGAAATATATACATTGGAATTTCCCTTTTTATTCTAGAGTTGCCTTTACATATTTAAAAGCATAAATCAAGATTAAATTCAACGAAACAACAACAAATTACCAATAAACTACAAATCATAAATTTTTTAATATCGCGATTGTATATAAAAATTGACATGAATGTATTTTATATCGTGGTGGAAATAATAAAGGTAAAAAAAGTAAGAAAAAATAAAAAATATTCGCACACGCGATAACATTTTGATGCGAGAAATGATTTATCGATATAAAATATCGAGGATAAATTTATTGAGGATATAATAAAAATGTATTTGTTATAATAATTGTTGGATTAATTACTTACATATAAATGTTGAATATATTAATCCTAAGCACTACACATAATAAACATTGTATAAACAATTGAGACCCACATAACCCGCGAAGAAAAATTCATCGGCCATATTGTTTACTGACCGACACAAGTCACGCAAAATCACATATGAAATTGTGGTTATGTCGTAACTCGTGAAGTGATGTGCGATATTTATTCGATTGTACGGAAAGGTTGAAGTTTTTTTTTTTTTTTATTGTATGTACTACTGGAGAAATCGATTAATATATTGCGATGTAACTGTAACGTCGATTAGAATCGATTGTCGATACATGTTCGTTCACTGTAATCGATTTACTGTCCGCCATATTGGGATTTGTTGAACCGCGAAATTTATGAATAGTTTAAATCGGAAATATGAAACAAATATAAAAACACATTGTTAATAATATGTAGAATATAGTTTTATTTAATTTTTATTGTCAAGTATATAATTAATTATAATTATTCAATGAATTTAATATAATTATTAAAATAATTAATAAGTATTAAAATTATACTATTTATAGATTTTTAAAAATGGTGATATTTCTGTTATTTCTGATGAATCCATGATTGTTTCATCAATATTAATTTCTAGAATAATATTATTTGTTCGTTTACTCGTTACTTCATTTGCTGCTTTAATTGTTACATTTGTAATTGAACAGAGAAATACATTTAATTGTTTAAGATTTGACGCTTTTTTTATTAATTTAATTACTCCATTGTCTTTAATTTTTTCACATCCAAAGCACGTTAATATTTCAAGACTATCTGGTAAATTACCAATTGGTCCATCGGTCACATATAATCCATCCATTTTTAATACTTTTAATTTTTTCAAATTAGAAATACTTTCTATTCCTCGATCTGTTATTGTATGACAAAAATTTATTTCTAATAATTCAAGTTGTTTACAGTAATTTGAAATATTCTTTAAATTATCATCTTGTAATTGATAATTACAATTGAGAATTAATTTCTCTAAATTTACAAGATTTGCCAAAGAATTTATTGAATTTGAAAATTTGTATAATCCCGAAATTGTTGATAAATATATTAATGATTTTGTGTTTCCGATTGTTTCCATAAATGCATCATTAAAAAATCCATTTGGCCCGTATGTAAACGATTGTAAATGTTTGAATTTTTTTAATGCAGAAATAAAATAATCTGGTTTTGCTTTTTCACTTCTTCTTATGTGAATTTCTTCAATTGTATCAGCTGATATATATTCTAAAAATTCACCAGTCATATTATTCGATCCACATTCATGACTCAATGAAAAATACGTTAATTTTTTATTATTATTCAATAATAAAGACAAATCTTTTTCTAATTCTTCGTTAAATTGTCCTAGAGATATTTTTTTTAATTCCTTACAATTATTCGCTAATGTACAAATTTCAATTGCCGATGGCGAATTAATGGTTTGTATATTTATCTCAACAAGATTTTTACAGAATTGTGCAACAATTGATAATGGACTTTTACAATCTTTCGATGAATATTCAAATGGTGTTAGATTTATCATGCGAAAATATTTAATAAATGATCCACAGCTTCGGAGAATATTTGTTAAATTATTCATACACATTCCCTCGTGTATTTTTTCGCCAAAATACTTTTTCTCCAGCTTCCATTTTTTATTTTCATATTCCAAACTCTCAACTGCTTTCCATGATTGTTGACACAATCGTTTCCATCGTTTACAAACTGTATAATAAAATAAAAAACGAATTTATTATTTTCATGTTTCTAAAAATATTTCATTTTTGTTTTCTAATGAAAGTATATTATTTCAATATTTATAATTTATACCTTTCTCTGCTTGTATTACATCAACAATTGACAAATATGAGAATATATCCAATAAACAATCATCATTTAACTCGTTTATCAATAAATTATCAATCTCAATACTAGATAATTTAATTCTTTTAGCATTTGTATCGATATTATCATAATTATTCGCCATTATTGTTAAATATTCATCTAGAATGTTTAATTACAATTTTTATATCGATAATAAACGTAGAAAGATTGAACATAACCTCTTTTCGATACTATGTAACTTATATTTACAATGTTCTTCAACTTTTAGTTGTTTTAACCAAGCAAAAACGTGAAACTTCTTACATAACCTCAAAACATGACAAAACTGTACTGCAATACTAAACAAATAATAAATAAATTATAAAAAATTATTATTCCAATTCGTTGAACATTAATTTACATCCCCCGAAAAATCGCGCGAAATTCAAACACAAACAATTCACACAAAATTATTCCCTTATTCTCCAAATGAAAATTCACCTTGAAGTCCATAAGAAAAAGGAATTGCCCATAATATATTTTTCATCATATCAATAACAACGAATGATGGATCATATGATCATTAACATCGCACAAAAATATTATAAATACTAAAAAAAACTAAATGACTAACAATAATAATGGATTCATCGCTGTTCATGTTGGTGCAGGTCAACATTCAGAAGCCCTTAAAAAAAGATATCAAAAATTGTGTCGTGAGGCATGCAAAAGTGGTATAACTAAATTAAAACTTGGTGGTAGCTCTTTGGACGCAGTTGTTGCTGCAACAATTGTATTAGAAAATTCACCATTAACAAATGCAGGTTATGGATCAAATTTAACATTATCCGGTGATGTTGAATGTGATGCAAGCATAATGGACGGCTCTAAATTAATATTTGGTGCTGTTGGTGCCGTTAGTGGAATTAAAAATCCAATAACAATGGCTAAAAGTTTATGCGAGCATCAATCAATTAAAATAAGTCATGGCAGAGTACCGCCAAGTATTTTAGTTGGTTCTGGCGCTCATTTATGGGCTAATGAAATGGGAATTGAAATGTTACCAGCCGAAGAATTAATATCAACAAAAGCGCGTAAAATATATAATCATTATAAGAGAAAATTAGAAGCTGGTAAAAATAATGAAAGCGATAATAAAATAACTAAAAGACGAATGGATACAGTTGGCGCCGTTTGCGTTGATGCAAATGGTAATATATCATCGGCATGCTCAAGCGGTGGAATAATATTGAAGTATCCTGGTAGAGTTGGTCAAGCTGGTGTATGGGGATGTGGTGTATGGGCACACAATGGACCATGGTCAGTTGGAGCAAGTACATCTGGATGTGGTGAACATTTAATACGTACCACATTGGCAAGAACAATTGCTGAATCATTATCAATGCCTATTCCAAATTATGTTGCTAAATTACATAAGACTATGAAAGATAATTTTATTGATTCAGAGTATTTAAATGGTTTAGATGAAAAATTAGGTGGTGGAATTGCAATTAGGTATTCAATTGATGAATCAATTGGTGATTTATTATGGACACATTCAACTAATTCAATGATATTGGGATATATGAGTTCGCATGATTTAAATGCTAAAAGTTGTGTTTCATCATTGGAATCATGTCAAGTTGGAAAGAAAGCTATTGTTGAGGGTGTTTGTTTTAGATTGTAGAAATAATTTGTTCGAAATGAATAATGATTTTTTTTTATCGATGGTTTTTATTGAGGAATTGAATTAATTTGTTTAGCTATTGATAATTTTAATGCATTTATTTTTTATTTATAAAATGCTAATCATAACTGCTGATATTTGTCATTATTTAATTTGTGAATAATTGTAATATTTCTGATATATTATTAATATTGTGTGTGTATCAGGTGTTTGTTTTTTTTGTGAAGAATTTTTTTTTGTCTTCGTATTGTGAATTATTAATTGGTTAAATAATAAAAATCTTTGTATACATGTATAAATTGCCTTTATTGAAAAAATGTTTACCCATTGATGTGAAATTATCAAATTTATAGTTGGTTAAATTGGTAAATAATTTCATTAACGGTGCAGCACTTTCTGAATCCAATTGGAAACCATCTAAGTAAAGAACATTTAATGTTGCTGATAAATCCATGATTTCAGCATAAGCAACAACTGTAAAGAAAAATTATAAGATTGTTTATTTGAGGTAAATATTTGAAGATTGATAGGTTTATTCTCTTTTTTTTCTACCTCCTGCTGCAACGCCAGAAACAATGTTTGGTTGTTTCAATGTTGATATTGGTATTTTTTGTTGATTAGAAAATTTTCGCGTGCATAAAGTTCGCATGAATGCTGGTCCATGTGTGTCATCAATTGTTTTTAATTGAGATATGTGATTACAAGTGATTGCAGTGATATTTTCACATTTTTGCAATAATCCAGAAATCTTGAAATTAATTTTATGAGTTAATATAACAATAATTAATTTTCATTTGGATTATTAATTTAATTTTTTTTTTACTTACTGACTCTACAAAGTCACTAGCTTGTGTTAAATCAATGTCTGGACAGACAATTAATACATACAAATCATTTGTGACTTTGTATAATTTAGTTGGATTTTTATTAGTGGATATTGTTGATTTTATAGTACAAATTTGAGTTGCATTTTTAGTAATGTATTCTTTTGTAAAATCTGAAATGCAATTTGTTTTTATTATTCATTTTATCCATGGCTCTCAAAATTTATAAACTATATTGTTAATTAATGTTTGAAAAATATTTACCAACTATTAGATGAGTTTCTGTAACAATTAGGTTCTTTATTTTGGTTGGTGCATCACAGGAATAATCAACGGTGAACGTGCTACAAGAATTACATGAGAAAATTAAATTTTATTTCATAGATATAGCAAAATTACTAGTAGATAAAAGTGAGGTTATGTCGATATGAAAAATTGTCTCACGGTAAACTTTCAATGTTTTCTGATGTCTCATCATCTTCATCTTCTGTCCAAAATGCTCGGGAACTTGGATATACAACTTCGCCAAAAAGTGTCGCCATTTTATGTAAATAATTCAAGTTAGTTTTTTTTATAGGTTAAGTACACTTGTCGGCAGGAATGATTATCAATAAAAATTATCCTACAAATCTGATTGTCATTGGGCTAGTTTAAAATTCAGAATGTTGCGGTGAATATTTATTATCATTATTGTTGACTTGTGTGTGATGAAAAAAAAAAACGGAGTTCACTTGTTGGCCACAAAGATACGACAACAAATGGTGGACACAAGATGGCGGTCGAATTCGAAGATTGTACAAAAATATTAAATAATTGTTGTAAAATAAAAAAATATGCAACAAAATACCAAAAAATTATTTATTCATTGACTTTTTTTTTTTCATTAATGATACAATGAATTATTTCTGCGAATTTATACTAAAAAATTGTATAAAACACCTTAAATTATTATATCTGTATTACATATTTAATGATATCTTTGTATTTTTATTTTATCTAAGTCAAGTTTTTATTTAATTATTTTCTTTTTATAATTATAATCTCTAAAAAATATCATCATTGCAAATATTACAATTCTGCTACTCTCTATTCAGGTAATTGTCATGTAATATTAGCATTGCATTTGCAGCGAAAAGTACAATCTCAGTTGTGGTGAATTGTTACATCTAATATTTATTATTTTTTAACGAAATAATATCTGATGAAAATTTTTTTAAAAAATATACACTCCGATGAATATATATACATGAACATATATATATACGTATAACCTAATGTCTTTTTTCATTAATTTTTTTATTCTTTACGAACAATTAATTCATTAATTAATAATCTCCAAATTTTTTAATTCTTAAAATTTGACAATGAATAAAACAGAAATACTTTTCAAATCTACATATTATTTTTTTGTTCTTTTTGCTATTCATTAAAAAAAAATACACCTAAAATAATGTCAATTTGACGATGAAAAAAATTTTCAAATGAAATCAATTTTTAAAATACACGTTTGAAAATCATAGATTTAACACGCGAACAATATTGTTCCCAAGCTGATCCATAACGCGTTTTGCAACGTGAATTGTCACATAATGCACGATGTAATAACAGTAATGTACAACAAATTGCTGAATAATACATTAAAATATTATCGTTCAATTTTATACTAGCAATTGACCAATGCATTATAATATCACCAAGATAATTTGGATGTCTGAGTTGACCCCAAAATCCTGAGACAATTATTTTTTTACCATGTGAAGTTAAAATCGTTTCCAAATCTGAAAAATAAATTTAAAAAATCATTAATACTATTTGAAAAAAAGCCTAAAAAAAATTCGCTGAAATTATTCTTTGAAAATTTCTTCATCAAAATGTTCTGTAATTTTTTTTTAAAAATTAACCAGAAAAAAAGTCGTCCCAAATTTTCATATATTTTTGTCTACAACTCTATAATGATAATTAACAATTTTCATGAGAGCAAAAAAAAAATTAATATTCTCACGAATAAAACAGAAAATAAATTTTAAAAAATCAAATACTTACTGGATGATCCTGGCGCGTATGGATTTTTTCTGAATGAATCTTTCTGAAGATTACTCAATCGATAAATAATATATCCAGTGAAATAAGATACAGTCAACAAACCCAACATATATCCAGATTGATGAACACTGCAGAAATAATTATATTTATTATGCAAAATCGTAATATTTTCAACGAAAAAAAAAATAAATAAATAAAATAAAATCAAATTTTACTTTTGATAAAGAATATATCTCGATGCCAATGTTGTTAAGAATGGATACAACAAACTTCTCACGCATAACATATATCCAGTGCCCTCGTACATGACTTTAAAACTGGTTAAAGTTGTTGCTTCGTAAAATAATGCATCAAGACAATAAAATATTTGCAATCCACAAGCGAGCAACAATGTTGCATTTAAATCCTTAAACGAAGTATACTCAGTCGTCTGAATTGACTTGACAACAATAGCCAAATTGATTATAAGCTAAATAACAGAAAAAAAAAATTAAAACCTCAGTTATTATTTAAAAATAATTATTTACAGTATCATAACTTAATTATAATACTATAAATGAATAAAATAAAAAAATATTTACCATTCCAATAATTCCAGCGCGTGATAAAATAATTTTGAAATCCAAATTTCCAATTCTCGGATTAATTTCACGACCTTGCCAAAAATCATAAATAAAATTGCCAGTTGATGCATAAATATTTAGCATTGATACAGAGCTACGTCCAGCTTTAATATAAAGTCCAATTGACAATAATACACCAATAATCCATCCACATATTGACCATTTAAATATCGATCGTATAATATAATCAGTTGCTTTATATCCCATGTATTCAAACCATCCAAAAACAATAATTGCAATAACAGCAGTTAATAATCCATTAATACGATACTGCAAACGTCCAATTTTATTTTGTTGTCCATCAACTAATTTACCAATCGGCAATAACGATATCAATCCAATTGATATCAAATAACCAATATAAATTCCAAATGCCTTTAAATTTAAATATGATTGCCATTTTTTTGGCAAATGGTATCCATCAATGCTACATTTATTATTCAAACAGGCAATTTGTGGTAAAATAATTGCAGTTGGTAATAAAATAATAAGGCACAATGCACCAAACCAACCGGCCCACTCTTGTGGTTTACTAATAAATTCAAATTCTTTTTTTTCTCTTGACACCGACGTTGTCGATGATGATCTCATCATCGTCGTTGATGAATCTGGCAATACTTCTTTTTCATAATGTAATTTTTCAATATCTGGCTCACGCTGAACGGAAAATCCACGTTCTTTATTGTCAGTTAAATATTCATACATAATTGTTTTACGTTCAACTGGCAATGATGAAGCACGATCTATTGAACGTGTCGATACTGAACGTTCAGTTTTCATCATATTTGTTAAAATACGTATTGAACGTCGTGTTGGTCCAGTTCCATCTTTAACTCGCATTTTTAATGGCATCAAATCTGATAAATCATCATTAAATTCACTCATCGTACTCTGTGAATCTGTTCTCGAACCTACAATTACGAAATAATACAATCGACATTTGAGCAAATAGAAAAAAAAAATTGCTTAATCATTTTCCCCCAAATTTAATTTAATATATGTAAATTTTTTTTTTTTTAATATGTATTCACCTTTTTCATCATCCGATCGCGATACAGATGACGATGTCTGTGATGATTTTGTAATTGGTGAAGTTAATTTACGCGATGGTGATGATAATAATTTTGATTTGGGTTAACGCCCTGGAGATCGACGACCTGGTGACCTTCGTCTGCTTGGCGATTGTCTGCTCGGTGATTTTCTCGAAGGGCTTTTTCTTACTACCTTACGAGTTTTCGCACGAGCTGTACTCCTTGATGATCTTTCAGGCTTTTAATCAAATAAATACACAATAATTAATTTATTTCAATTTAATACATGAATAATTTTTGTTAATATTAAATATTTAATTTCTATAAAATCTTGATGAATATTTATTAATTTATATTTTTACCTGGATATCATCACCATAAACAGTATGTTCATCGCCATCTTCAAATTGTATTCGATATTTATCTCCTTTAGCATTAAGAATTTTTCCTTTCATGTAATTGTCCATGTTTGGAACTTTAGCAAGAACTTCTTCGCCCTCGACAAACTTCATTTTGTCGATTTAAATCTGCAACAAAAATTAACAGATTTTTAATATCAATTATTTAATATTAATTTTATTTACGATGAATTATATAATTAATTTATAGTGTTATTTTTTTTTTGAAAAAAATTTTAATAAAAATATTAATTGATAAGAAAAAAAAAATGAATTACATTAACCTCAAAATAATTGGATTATATTTATTCATTATCAAATATTTTATAAAAAATATTGTACTTTGATAAGAAAATTTTCCTCAAAGTCCCGCGAATTATCTGCACGTTATTACTATACCTTGTATTGTATTTTCAGTGAAATATTTATTACAATGTGTGATATTATATTTAAATAAAATATAATTATTATTGTTGCATTGTGAAAGAGAAAAAAAAATTATTGTGAATATTTTTATCGAAGAAATTATTCACATTATGGCAAAAATTTGATTGCGAGCATACAATTTCATCAATATTGATTGGAATATAAATGTTTTTATCTAAATTATCTTTTTGTGCATCAACAAAATGCTAAATGAGAATTAATAAATAAATAAAATTTTCAATATTATTTAAATTCATTACTTACACTTTATTTTATTCAAATTAAATTGATTATTTTATTTCACGTGCTATTACCTTTAGCCGATGAATCTA
Source organism: Microctonus hyperodae (assembly GCA_030347285.1). NCBI lineage: Eukaryota > Metazoa > Arthropoda > Insecta > Hymenoptera > Braconidae > Microctonus > Microctonus hyperodae. Next base: position 2,667,469 of record JAQQBR010001835.1, read on the forward strand.
ATATACACAATAGAATTTGCACAGCACTTGAGGTTATAATTAAAGCTGTATTTTATTTTTTCATGTTAAATTTGTATGCGTTGCATTGCATAGACGCCCAGGATTCCATGTGTTCATAAATGCATTGTGATGAAGCCACGCGAATTGAGCGTGGGTCACATGAATTCATCGATAATATAGCGGGAAATTTAAATACTAATACCGCCATTTTGTCAATTAGAAATGCGAAAAAGAGGTTATGTTGTAAAATAGTCTATTTAATAACTACTAAAAATATAATCAAACTTCATTAGGACTTGTGGTAAAATGTAAAGAAATGAGAAATAAAGTATAAAAAACCAGGGACTCGAGATTAATTATTGTTTTATTTAAAAAAACCATATTGAAATTGGATTGTCCTTGGTCACACATTCGCCATTTTTCTTTCCACTAATTTTAGTTCTTTACAATTTCCGTTATCGGATATTATTTTTATATTATATCATCTATAATTATTAGAGGAATCTACATTACCGACAATCGATTTGTTTTTGAAATTTTATGATTTGTATATTTAAAATATTTTATATTTGATATTTTTGATTTATAAACTTTTTTATTTTGAATTCTAATATATCCAAAGTCACATTAGTATTTTTATATTCATTTAAAATATATTTGTATTCTTATAATTTGAATTTTATCTTATCACTTTGAGTAAAACCGTTATGAATTCGAAATATTTCAAAACTTTTAACACGCCTGCATACAACTTCACATCATTAATTTTTTACATCACACATTTTTTCTATAATTATCTAAAATATTTTCGCGCGTAATTGAGTTGCATCATTTGAATAATAGATTATTAATAACCGTTATTTATTAATGCTTTTGAATTTCATGACATTTTATTCAGTTTGAGGTTATATACGAAATATTAAATTATCATTAATATCAATGAATAATAATTTTTAATATTAATAATGGAATCTAATGATATTACATCAACAGATGCAATTTTATTTCAAGAAGATGATATTGTATGTGTGTTTTCACAATGAGGTTATCATGAATTTTATATTTTTATTTTTTATAATAAAATATTTAATTCATTTATTATCATTTATTTAGGATAATGTAATTGATAAATTCATGGAAGCAAGAATAAAATTAGCGTCCTGCGTTCAGGATATTCCAAATGCAATATTAAATCCTGGATTCAATCATGATGTGGCAAAAGCACGTTTAGCTTTTCGTGATATGAGAAAATCAATTTTTTCAATTATTGAACCACTTATAGCTGCACAAAAACGTAAAGTCAAAGTATTAATAATAAATTAATTATATATTAATTAAATATTTATTCATATAGAGGATTGTTATTATCATTTATTTTTATTATTTATTTAGGTGATGCTGATAGAATAGCAAATTTAGAAACTTGTTTAGGCGAAATGTATTCAAAATGGCAGAATGAAAAAAATAAAAATGATAAAGCAGAAGAAACAATACTTCAATTAACAACTCAAGTATTTAATAATTTTTTTTTTGTCTTTATAGAAAACAAAAAATTTTCTTGTTAAATTTTTTCTTTATTTTTCTGTAGACTATTTCACAAAGTCAATTTTGTGCTAATTTGGGCGCAGTATTGGGGAATTTTTTATGGATATCATCGAAATTCCCACAAATGACAAATATTTGGCTTCATGATGTATGTCTTTTGAATTATTAAAATATATCGCATGTTAATAATATTCAAGGCTGAATTAATTTTTTCATTTAGCAGAACCAAATGAAAATGGAAGAATTTTTATCAATAGTCAAAACAGTATTTGAATCATTTGTTGATACATTTAAATTGAATTTTCCACCGTTACATAATGACGAGTGTCAATTTGTTATGGCACTTATGGGAACAACAACAAATATATCATCAACACCATTAGGACGACAATTTTTAGCTACAAATCACACTGGCATGAATTTAATTAAACAATTAATTAAATCTTTGGCGTTAATACCAAAAGGATCTGGCGATGGATTAAAACGGTAAAATAAAATTTGAAAAAATTCATTTTGCAAATAAAATTATTTTCTATCATTTCAGTATATTATTTATTATACTTTTTCCATTTTGTAGATTAATGATAATGACTTTGTATAATGTCAGTTTGAATCGCGTTGGTTTGCCATTTTTATTGGAATTAAAAGTTGATGGATATATTGGTCCTTGTCTAATTGATGATACAGTTCCAATTGATATACAAGTATCAGCATTATATTTGTTGCAATCATTAACATATAATTTAACTGATCCATATATTCTCCAACGTATTATTGACTCAATACCAATGGAAAGGATTAAATTATTAGCAGTTTCACTGAATAATGACAATAATATATCAAAAGTTGCGCAAGAAGTTGTTGCTAATATTAATAATTGTAAATCAAGTGCTGATACAGTGAGCCAAGTATCATCTTCAACAGATAATAATTAAAAGTAAAATAATTTAATTTATTATATATTTAAAAAACATTCTTTTCATTTTTTTTTCAATATCCATGTCAGTAAATAACCTCAAAAAATATTTTTTTTCATAAATAAGTTGCCGTTACAAACCAACAAATTAATCTTAATAATAAAACATTAATTATCAGAAAAAAATATAAATTATTGCTTAATTTTCAATTAATATAACGAAAAAAAATATATCTGCATGAAATTTTGAGGTTAGATTGCCACGTTTCTTGCGCATGTCCTACAAGGAACATACTACATAGGTTTTTATATGTATATACACATTTTTATGTGGACATGCCTGCTCATATCATCCCTAAAATCCAGGGTACCTTGGTTTCATCAGTTACTCATACTTTTTCGCATGCGAATATCGATTTTCGCCAAGCAAAACCGCGCGCACCCGCCAAATATAGGTTAGAATATATTTTACTCGCATGTTCATACTTCATAGCTAGACACACAAGCTGCTGTGTATCACAAGATCAAACAGGATCAAAAAAGTCTGACTCCACATCATCAGCAGTTTTCTCTAAAATACAAAAAATTAAACCAAAAAAAAAACCCCCTATTTCTCATGATACAATTCTCATCATGAATTGTCCTACTAACTAATTTAACATATATAATACAATATCTAATTAATAATTTTCAATTATAAATAAATTAATAAATAATTCTCCATTAAATTTTCCAAATTCATTTATTATATAATTTATTATTTATAATTATTTTTATTTTCATTTCTCTCACAATTATATATTTATTCTTCATCATTTAATTATTTTCTCTATTTTTCCAACATTCAGAATCTCAGGACGACGTCGACAATATCGCGCGTGCTCAATGGAGGACATCATGCTCATGGAGAGGGGCGTCGCGACGTTCGGCGTCCGCCCGTGCGGGTGCAAAGCTCGGTAACGACGGCACGAAGGAACAGAAAGCGACGTACAGCGTCGGTTTATTGATCCCGGGGCGCTGCGGCGCTACCAACCCGCGGGATCAACTCCTATTTCACAAATTAAGGAAAAAAAAAAAATAAAAGCAATTAAAATTAATCACAATAACGAACACAAAAAAAAGTCAAAATCAATAAACACATTAATAATAATAATAATCGATTTTAAAAAGCATTTAAAAAGTGATTAAATAAATGATAAAGAGATAAATAACTTTTTATTTTTTCCTTTTTTTCATTCTACTTTTAACGACAGAATTTTAGTTGAAAAAAATTCTTTTTTCCGTAATATTCGTCGCGAGTGATTTTGTGTAATAATTTTTCATTTCACATTAAATTCAGTTATTGAATTTAAATTATTAATCAAAAAAGAAAAAATGTTTGATACAATAGATGGTTATTATTATTAATTATTGTTGATAATAATTTTGTGAAATGTTCGATATTTAAATTAACTTGAAGGAAAATATGCACATTTAAACGCGATAGAAGATCAATTTATTACAAGTGGATCGCCCTAGTTCCTTTGCCTATAGTGCACGATATTCATAAAAGACATACACAATTATTTATATAAATATCTGTGGTGTAATTTGTGAATAAAAAATAAAAGATAAATAAATCAAGTGGAGAAAGTGATACACAATTGTCATCGTTTTAAAATTCCATTCTTGTGAAAGAGAGAAAATAAAAGCAAAATAAATTATTTATTTATTTATTCTATTATTTATTGCAATATTGAATAAACGGGAAAAATAAAATATAAATTCAAAGATTAATTTTTATTTTGATACGTTGACGAATAATTTTTTGTTGAATGAAAAAATTTTGGTATAGAGATAATTATTGGATGAGAGATAAATTCAAGTGAATATTTCATTTCGAGAAGGAATTTTAAATAAATAATTAAAAGTTAACTCGCGCCCCAGAGGCGCCATAGAATGGGCCCGACAAGTAGCCGTGAGGAACAGTATGAGGAGCCAATAGGCGATGATGATGGCCTACAAATTAAATCACGACCTGTATCTACAGTTGTGAGTAGAGATAAAAAATATTTCAAGATTGTTTTAATATTTTTTTTCACTTTCTCATGCTCTCAATTGTGTTTATAAAAATTTTCTTCGTTTCATTCTGTTTTTTCTATCATCTTTTATATCTATACGTCAAAGAAAAAATTAATGTATAATTAATTAATAATAACTAAAGAAAGATAGAAAAAAAATATTGGAAAAAAATGAAGAATTTTAATGGGAAATTTAAAAAAATTTTATCACTATAACAACTTTCACTATTTTTAAATAATACTCATTACACTTATCAATCTTTTATTTTTCCCTACATATCAGTATATTACCACAAACAATTTATAAAAATTTTTAACATACTCAAAATTTTATTATCAACAAATTCAATATTTTATCCACAATTTCGAATACTTTTTGTTGAATTTTTAAATTAAAAAATGTTAATATTTTCGCTAAAGAATTCTAAAATATACAAAGTAAACATTACAATACAATATAAATATTTTTTATTAATATATTTACTAAAAATAAAATTTAAATATTAAACATTAAACACAACAATTTATTTTTTATTTTAATTATCATTTAATTTATCCCATTAAAATTTCATTTCATATTTTTTCCATTACTCAAAATTACAGAATGAATACAAACAAATTCTAATTATTATACAAAATATATATATTTATTTATTTACAAGTATATACATACATATTATTATTTATAGTGTGTGCAATAGTTCATCAATAAATATTCTGCCTTTCTCCACTTGACGTAATTTGAGAATGCGAAAGGGAACTTTAACACAAAGTACATATATACATACACATACATATATACATATATATATTTATATCTACATATTTGCATGTTTATCCACTTGTTAGCTTATCAAATTACTAATTCCCATAAGTAAACAATCCATATATTTTCACATACATAAAAATGAAAAAAAAAAAAAAATCGATTGATAATAAAATGCATTACATAAACTTATATACATAAATGATTAAATTAAAAATAAAAAAAAATATAAATTAACAATATTCTAATCAATGACTAAATATTAAATCATAAAAAATATAAAAATTTTATTCAATGAAAAAAAAAATAAATAAATTGAGAATTTTATAATATAAAAATTTATATTAGACGATTATTAATTAATAGAATTTTTAATAATACGTAGGGGGAATGTTAGTGATGAAAGAATTGAAAAAAAAAAAATTCAGGGCATCGCTCTATGTTAATTTATTTAGAACTTTGTACCATAGAAATATATAAACTCATATGTAAATATTACAAATCATCATTAATTATATTTTATTTTTTAAATTTTATTCTTGATTTATAATAAGCATTTATTTTTTATTATTATTTCTGATAGACGCTTTGTCTTCCGCATTCATTAATTTATTTATACGAATAAAATATTTAATATAAATAAATTAAATATTCTTTAATTTATTTTAATACTTTCATATCAACAGATATGATTATTAAATATTATTACCTAAAAGAATTGATATGAAAATTCATATTTAATTATTTATTTGTTCTGATATTCCCAAGTTAATTATCATGTTGATGATGATGATGATGATGTTGATTTATATATAGTGGGGGGAATTGAAATCATTTTGTTAGAATGGAACTCTGCAATGTCCGTTTAGTGATAACTGAGTCTGTGAAGCATCGTCGCATTTTAATTCAACGCTCGTTACGCGCAATAGCTATATAATAATTCTCTTTATTTACCTACATAAAAAAAAAATATACACACATACCTATTGGATAAATACATCTACATATAAATTTGATATTAACATAAATTAAAATTTCTTACGTGCAATTTAATTTTTAGTATTTTTATTTATCGCGAAAAAAAAAATTTTTCTTTTTTTTTTTTTTTACTATATAAATGATTTTTTTTTCAATTTCATTTCATTCTCCAATGCATTCTCGTTGTCCTCGGGACGAGAACGACATTTAAAGTTTGTGTTGTGTCACATATTTACATATATATATGTATGTATTTATATTTTTTATATTTATTGAGAGTATCGCGGTGTTGGTGAATGTGTTACAATCACTCGTTTTATTGTAAATCATCAACATGACACAGAAAAGTAAGGTATGTCCATCGGGAAATTAATCATTAATGTGTGACGTTAATTATTATTGAAAGCAGAATTATTTGAAATTATTTATTTATTTTTTTTTTTGTGATATTTAATTAAAATTTTTTATTATATTTGATGTTGAGTGATTTTTGTAGATTATTTAATTAGTTTGATTTCTCAGTGTGAGTTATTGAAAAATGATTTTTAATTTTTATATGAAATTTATTGCACAATGAAATAATGATGAAATAAAAAGTAAATGATTTATTTAGTGAAGATAAATTTTCGTTGAAATTTATTTGATTATCTGATAATATTTTCTTTTCGTAATGTTTTATTTTATGTATTAATATTATATATTAATATTTGTTTATTATCTTTATCGTTTTGTATTATCAAAATTTATTTTATTTCGTTTGTTCTACAATTATAAAAAAAAAAATCAAGAAAGTTTTAAATCTTATCTTGCTTCATAATCGCTCGTATTTTTATCATTAATTAATTATTATCCCAACTATTTCATGTGAATGAATATTATGAAATAATATTTATTTACAATATATAATTATAAAATAATTCTTATTTACAATAATCCAATTAAAAATAAAAAATCTCCCTTATTTTTTA
>JAQQBR010001835.1:2773482-2784315 GCA_030347285.1 Microctonus hyperodae
GATTATAAAAATCTAAACTAATTATCCATTAGTAATATTTTGTTTACATAAAAATTAGCAGTGTATTTTTTTTATATTTTTTTATGTAGTGAGGAATAAATAAGTGAGAAAAAAAAATAGGGAAATATAAATAAATTATATAAATGTGAGAAATAAATTTAGAAGATGAAAAATATTATAAATTTTAATTTTATGGAATAATAAATACAGTAAAACGATAAAATAATTTGTAATGAATATTAATTAGTCATTAAATAAATAATGATGAATTTATAATTAAGTAGAAATTTATATTAGAATAATTTTATCTGTGAAATTTTTGCATTTTTAATTTTAATAGACAATCGAAATTTTAATTATGACTTTCAATTATAAAATTATTAATTAAAAAATTTTTTCAAGTATTCTATATGTGTTATAAATTTCTCTAAACATTTCCACTATTTAAAATTATTTTTACTGTATTGAAAATAGTTTCATAATTTTTTCCAATTTGTTTTTTGTTCAACTAGAAAAAAAAAATTAAAAAACAAAATCAATTCAACACGCGTGAACTATACTATAAATGATATCATCAATTGATTATTTAACTAGTAACACGGTTTCAATATCGATTTCAATGAAATTGACCTTAAAAAAAAATCCTCTGTCAAATTTGCTGACTCACGATTTTTTCTTTATTTTTTTTTTTTCACATCAAGTTTAAATGCAAATTGTCGACAATTGCATCACGACGTGTCCCACAAGAATAAGTCCAATTCAATATTCTAGTACAAACTCTCGTCTGTTAGAAAATACATTATTTGTTTGAATAAAAAATAAATTTATTTGACCGGAATAAATTTGTTTTTAGAATCAAATAAAAAATAAAAACATTCACAATTTTTTTATTTCATGAATGAATAAAAATTATCCATCCATTTAAATATTTAATATTAACAATAAAATAAATAATCTAAACGAAAATATTAATAAAACAACACACCATTAATATTTAAAAAATTATTAGACAATGTAAAAAATTGTTTTAGTTATCTTCTATTATTTCTTTCGATACTAAAATAAAACGTGAAGTAATTTTGGCAAACTGTCTATTATTTTATTCGACTTCTAAATACGTCGCGTATATAATTAATAATAAATTAGAAGAGAGCTTAGTATTTAAGAGAGAACAAAGCTATTCAAAGGTGAATATAGATTGCTGCTTGGTATTGCTTCAGCTTTAAGCCTGTCAACGTGAATTCACGTGCATTTCAACAACTCGTTTTAACAACTCAGTGGCATCTTAAGCCAAAAACTTTAATTTATCTCCCATTATTTCGATCTCTTACACAAAATTTCCTTTTCTTCAACTCACCACTCATATATACATATATTGTTTCTTGACAGATCTATTTTTATCATTGGCAAACAAGCACACAATATAAATTAAGTAGTCTTATTATACAAAAACATTTATACCTTGACATTTTCATTTTACCTCGGGCTTTAATTTTTTTTTCTTCCTCTCGATTATTAATAACAATTTACAGATGTATGATAATATTAATAAAATAATTATTAAAATGTAAATTAAAAATGTTGCGTTATTTTTATAAAATAAATTAATGGATAGAAATAATTTATTAATTAATATATTTATTAGATTATAAAAAATTGTATTGATAAAATTAATAAATAAATATTATTTACCTTGGGCTTTAATTTTTTTTTCTTCCTTCCGATTATTAATAACAAATTATAGATATGTATAATAATATTAATAAATTAATTATTGAAATGGAAATTAAAAATAAATTTTTGTCACGTTGTGTTTTTTTTTATAAAATAAATTAATGGATAGATGTAATTTATTAATTTATATATTTATTAGATTATAAAAAATTGTATTGATGGAATTAATAAATAATTACATTATTATTTGTTTATTTTATTTCAAAATTTTCTTTGTACGAATAATTTATTATTTTTAAATTGAAACAAATATTTTTCTCAACATACAACAATGCATTTATTTATTATTCAAGTTTATGTTTATTTTTCACATGAGTACCAGTTGAACAATGGTTGACGCACGACAATTCCATCTAGAGTTTACGGTTAACAAGCGTGTGGCGTATATCGCAAACTACATGGCCGTTATCCAGAATTATTGTCACAAGCGTGCGCGGTTCAGCACCCGTTTCTGTATACGATCATATACAATTTATCATTCGTCGGGCATTATCCACTGCCACAGTAGATAGGATCGTCACATAGACAGACATGTAGAGATAGAAGAAGTGAAAAAAAGGAGGGGGATGATAAAAACATGACATTAATTTATTTTTCTCTCACTTTTTTTTTATTTATCGACTAAAACAAACAAACAAAATTTGTTACTTCTGTAAAAGATTGGAATTAAATTATTTATTTACTCTGTCTCTTTTGCTTATGGGTTTGTGATTGGAAAATGTTGAAAGAAAAATATTTCAACGTGTCTCATATATGTGCATGACAGGATAAAGCAAGTTGTCTTGAAGGAAGAATAAAAGTTTTGTCTAGTCATGGAGGTTCGAATCGTTTTGTCCGGTTTTCTGTCAGTTTGGTGTTTGTCATTTTAAAAATTTTATTTTTTTTCCTACGTTTGTCTTTTATTTAGTTATTTATTTTTTTCTTTTTATTTTGTTTATTTGTGACAACATTCGATGCTATTTCTTCTTGTGGATCTTGAACCTTTTTCCAATTCTTTTTGTGTTGGAAATTTGCTATCTTATTTTTTGTGTTTCATTTCTTTTCGTTGACTTGTCGATATTTTTCTTTCATTCGGTTTTCCGTTTCTACTTTGCGCTCACATACCAGAATGCACGCGGCTTCTTCGTAATCGCCACACGTTCGTGAACTTGTAAGCGTCCGAACAAACCATCCAATTTTGAGATGCGCGAGTCGGCGAGAGGGAATGCAAGAGAAAGATAAAGAGAGAAAAAAAAATGAAGAATACTTTTTCACTGTCTTTTTATTTTTTTTCTTTATCTTTGTGTGGTTTCGATTGACCTTCGTCGGGTTTGTGTGTGAACAAACGGAAAATAAATCAAAGAAGAACAATTGAAAGAGTCGAAATAGAATTCCACAATTTTCAATATATTTTCGCTTTTATTCACACGTATAAATAAAAAACGTCTGTAATATTTTTTCTAAAATAATTATATCACACTAAATATCAATATTCTAACTTTTATGAATTGAAAAAAAAATATTTGTTCAATTCGTTTTCATCTCAGTTTCATTAATAATATTATTTCTTCACTTTTGATTAAAAATTTCTCTTTTAATTGACATAAATACATTTACGAAAGCGCAGTACATTCAATTACACTTCACAAAAAAAAAAAAAAAGAGAATTTGATTTCTGAATCAGTCCACGAAGTACATCTCATCCACATTTACGTGATAGAAATATTTCGAGTTTGAACCTCCTTTCTTCCTGAAATCGATAAAAACTTTCATTGAAACATAAATAAAAAAAAAAATATAATAATGATAAAAAGAGAAAAAAAATCGTCATTTTCCACTCACTTTTCCATTGTCTTCTTTTTCTCCCTTCCTCTCTCCTCCCTCTCTCTCTTTACTTATCATCAGTTCTCCTCTCGTTAATGCTGTAGAAACACTGCGACGTCGCAAAGTTTTCTTTTCGGTAAAGAATAAAGAAAAAAAAAAAAATAACGTTGAATGGAGAAAATAAAGGATGGAGAGCCGTTTATCGTTCTTGCAATCTCCGGACCTTGTGCACTATATTGCGCTTTAGAGTATTTTCTTGCTCTCACTTGCGCCGCGGATTCGAGATTTCAACGGGAATTTATCGGGGGCTCGGCCAAGTGGAGTAGGTACCGCGCGCACAGACATGGCCTGCTAGATAGACAAAGATGTAGTGAAAATGTTCCAAAAGTATCTTCCTGAATGTATACAGATATACATTATACACATACAATATACATGTATATTGATAGTAGAAAGAAAGATGGTGCTAGAGCGAACTGGCGAGAGCGTTAAAACTCCTCCGAAAGTTTTGTCTTCTTTGGTACATAACCCATCGGCCGATTGAGATAGCGCTTGTAACAATGCGCCGTTGTGTTGTGTATCGAATTCCCAGTGCTAAAGCTTTTCATCTGATTGTTTTACGTACAAAAGACTTATGAAGTTGGGTACATTTGTGTTAAAAAATATCCACATTTATTAGAGATAAATAAGAGAAATCAACAAATAATTTTTTCGATTACTCCAATTTTTAAAATTAAATATATAAATGTAAACAGAGATAATTTTATTGTGCGATTTGATATTAAATTAATCGTTTACGCTGTGATTGAAAACATTTTTGTATTTTATAAAAGTAAGTATTCAAAATTTATTTAATAATATTTCAAATAAAGTACATTTCACTATTATTATTCTAGAACTCCAAATTCACAGACTGTCAAGCCTCGGATTGAGGTGTGTTCTCTTCTATCTTCTAACTACAACTAACTTTAATTATTAAGATTCATAAAAAAGTGCATCACCATGAGTATTCCTACGCTCCTGTAAAATAATACATAAGAGGTGCGAAGCGTCTCGTATCTAAAGAATTTCGCTGACTAAGCGATGACATTTGTCGAAGTGCAAGAATACATCATTCGGACTTATTATAACGTGAGAAATAATACTTTCTCACAGTGCATTTATTCAACTTAATATCTAATCTACATAATATTGTCCAGACATAACCTAATATACGAATTTGCTATTATAAAAAAAATAAAATAAAATTGTATCTCACGTTAAATTCAAAGAATGATATAGAATAAACAAATAAAAATTGCAAAGCTCGCCAGGCAACAGTAAAATAATCCACCAATTGTCCCAAAATAAAAGACAGTAACAAAAACGATATAAAAAAAAAATATATAGAAGTTATAACGAAAAATAATTCTATTTTTCCAACGCACGTTTTTGTATGGATATTACTGTTAATGGAAGAGTTGGCTGGAGCGATTTGTATTTTACCCAAGCGGATGGCTCTTCTCGCCTGGATTTCTATATGTTAATGCCGAAGCATAAACTACCCCGCAGCTTCTCACTCTCATTCTTCCACCTACGCTACTTCCCATTTTCATTCGCTGTGTTTCGCTTTCGAGAGCAACGAAACAGCTGTATCCGATGTTGAGTATACGGCGACGATATCGCGCTCTGAAGGAGGATAGAAAATACGACGAGTAGCCAAAAGGCAACTTGGCAATGTAAAAGGGAGGTAGAGAAAATTTGAATTGCCATTCATATTTATGCCATACCCTTATAACCTTCATCTAAATTTTTCTCTGAATAATAATATTGCGTTTTGTTATTTGAAAGGAAAGCAAAAAAAAATTCTTTTATCATAAAATAAAAAAAAAGATGTACATATAGATATTTATATAAAATACGTACCTTCGTATATAAAATAAAAATATACCTGGACATAAGAAATAATATAAATATTTATGAATTTATATGTAACGTTGCAATTTTACGCATCAGAGTTTTTGATATACAAATATCGTTTATCATTTTATTTTTTATTTTTCTTTTTTGTTTAAATGGTTTTTTTTTCCCCGGTGCTTTTATGAGACAATTTTGTGCTTGTGTTACCCCCTGAGTGTGCTAGCGTGCTTTTACACATACATATATAGAGAGAAGAGCTATAGCATGTGATATTATCCCTCCGTTCTAGTTAAACTTTTTACGCGCACGCGGGATTAAACTTCGTCGGTCGCCCCCGGTGGGCTCAAGCAGAGTGAAGATATAGGGAAGTAGATGTACGAAGATGAGAACGAGGAAAAGAGACATTGTTCACTATAGGTTATGTATATGTATGTATAATGGTATATACACAGTGATATAGGTATGTATGTGTTTTAAGACGAGGGTCCGCACAGGGACGTTTTGTCTCTCGTCTTCTGGGGTTATATAGGGTTTAGGCGCACATGGAAGACGTGCACCTGCTTGCTAAAATCCCCGCTGCACTAACAAAGATTAAATTCAGAGTTAATCACATTTGCACATTATCGATTAAATATATTTATGATTTTTTGTTTCGTTTATTTATTGGAGATGTATGAATGGATAAATATTTTTTTATTTATTTGTTTTTTTTTTAAACGCGTCGAGAGAAGAAAAATTAATTGGAGAGAATAAATTTGTTGTATGCATTTATTCAACAAGACGTAAAAATATATTCTTAATGTATTTAAAATGGTGTACAAAGCTTTAGATAATTTATCTTACAAGTCGTGAGTTAAAATTTAGTGGTGTCGGCAAACCGATAAATTCTTTTGAATGTTTAAGAGAAATGAGAGAGAAGAAATGTTGGGATGAAGTGAGGCTTGGAATAGAGTGGAAGAATATAGAAGTGAGATTGTAATTAAATGCATAAACGTTTATATTTAAAATGAGATACAAAAATTACTTTTACTACTTACTTATTTAAATAATTTTTTTTATTATCGCTATTTCTTATTTTTCTTACTCATGTGATTTCATTTAATTTACTTAACGACCACTATTTTTCTTCCCTACTTTTTCCATTTATTTTTCACCCTTACGACGCTGCACACTCACTTGAACGAACATTTTTATCGCACGTCGAGTTGTTCCTGTTTACGTAAACCGGTGACAGTAATATATATTCAATTGCTTATATACCGAATTTTCCACTATGGAAAACAATTGCAAGAATATTTAAATGAAAACGTAAGAATAAAACAATATTCTTTTAGCAACTAAATTTTTTATTAAAAATATTTATCAAAAATATATAATATCACAAAATTTTATAAACTCAGAATTATGTTAATCGAAGTAATTATTAATAATTTTAATAATTGAGTATCATAAATAAGACAAAATAACGGAAATAAAATTTTTTATCGTAATGAAAAAAAAAAATATTCATAATATTTAATTACATTTTAATAATTATTTATAATATTATAAAATATTAATATTGGTAATATTATTATTGCAACAATGATAATCATTTGACGTTAACAAATATTATTGTTTGCTAAAAAAATTTCTTTTTTTATTATATGGATTTATGTTTATGAGTGTAATTTAAAATTATTTATTTATTCATTTTTTCTAGTGATTTTATCGCATTAGTTGTAGATTTTCGTGACATAAAAGAGGGGTGGTATATATTTAAGGGTGAATGGTGGTGTATTCAAGAATAGGAGTGAGTTGGCAGAGACCGCCCATCTCGTTTATGCTGTCCTGCCTGACTCAGCGAAGGTCGTATAAGACCTGCCATCCTCCCTTACGTTCACTCCATGTCTTTCTCATCCCTCTCAGTGGCGCTTTTCAACCCTCACTGACACACCCTCGCTATTCCCTAACTGTCGAAGAAAACGATTTTGCTAGGAATGGATCTTGTTTGTCCCGGATACGACCGATGGTGGATTTATAAAGTCAACGTACTTTAGGCAAAATCATTTTTCCGCTCTTTAAATTCCAACTCGCGATGAAAAAAAAAAAAAAAAAAGAAAAGAATGTGTGCAGGAAAATAAGGGGATGAGTAAGTGCAAACGCAAGCGGCCATTGAAAAATTTTCCGATTTTTATAGCCAAAGTCATTTTATTTTTATTTGAAAAAAAAAATTCCAATATTTTTTTTTTATTCATTCTATTAAAATTGATCATTTTATTGATACAATTTATTTCATAAGTTCATGTATTTATTTATAACAAGTGGTAATAGATAAACGATAATTGTGAGATAAATTGTTGGCAAAATTGGTACGAAATTTGTTAGGGACAATTTGCAAGAATATTGCAATCACAATAGAGAGAAAAGCTCGTAATACAAGTAGTGCAATTCGTATGAAGTGAAACGGAAATGAGGAAAACCAGTGAGTTGAAATTAATTGGAAGCGCCTTCCACAATTTTCATTTATACATCACTAACAAGCTACATCTATCTCTATTTCTTATTTCAACAAATACTCATTACTGTAGTTTCATTTTATTATTATTTCACAGTGTTATTCAATACAACCGTCATACTTTTTCTGATACATCTCATTAAGAATTGCAGGAAATGAAGCAATACTAAAATTTCCAACACAATTAAGCATAGTTTTTCTTCATTTATGCTGCAAGAAAATAAAAACAAATAACAACAACACCAATAATAATAGTAATAATGACAATAATAATATTTTGAACCACAGAAACACATGGTGAGGTTGAAAAGCGAGACATTTTGAGTGACATGAGAACAAAGACAAAGGAATGAGGTGGAGTGTTAGACGCTACCGTAAGATGGCGTTCTCGCACGACGACTCTCGATGTGTAAGTGGAAAAAGATTGTGGGAATAAGACAAGAAAAGGAGAAAAAAAAATAATACAACGTCGAGGAGTATAGAACCAGAAGGACTGTGAAGCTTTTTTTTTTTTATCTCATCAACGAAAATGTTGGCGCGCGTGACGTTTGAAATTGTTGCTTTTTTTTCCGTGTATTCACGCTCGAAATGATGACCCTATATTGTATCTATGAAACTACAGGGTGCCAACAAAGGCAAAGGTTTTTTTTTTAATTGGTCGAATGAAAAGAGCAAAATGAAGATGAGCCAAGGATCTTATTCGTTGAGTGATGCTTCCAAGCAAGAGGAAAAGTATCTCTCTTTTTAATTATACTACTTCACTTCCACCCTCTAGTTCCCGCCCTCTCAAGGTCTACTTCCTCATTGTGACGATTAAATTGCGGACTAATTATGTCGCGAATTGTTTTTTTTTTCCTATTTGAGATGAAAATACGAACTTTCTTTAGCCGCTTCCAAAACTTATCGCGCAAGCTTTCTGTCCAAAACAACTTTTGTTTTTATTTTTTTTTTGTTTTCTTTTTTATTACCTACTAAAAAAAAGTTTTTACCGCACTCAATATATAATTGCTCGACGAATTTAATACGTCAAAAGGTCATGAAAAAAAATCGTAAATAAGTTTGAGGTAATGAAAAATTTTATTAATGACAATAAAAAAATAAAAGAAAAATATAGGACAAAAAAAAAGCATTTAGATTATTATAGTTATGCTATTTTCCTTCTGTATATAGAAGCCGACTTGACACTATCACTTCCGTTACAACTACTGTTACTACTACTGACGTATGATTCTCAGCAATGTCTACTTAACGCGAACGCTGTCTTACCCAATCACTTCCACTACTACTAGTAATTTCATCGAGTCTTCCACTTTATCCCTATTGCTCTTGTCATCGTGCTCGGCCACAACGCCACGTACGCTTTCTGTCTGTTCAGCTGTCTGTAGCATGCTGGGCGTACCTCCTCACCGACCGTTACTACTTACGTTACTAATAATGTCTGACTCTCCGTTCATTCGCACCACTAACAAGCGCGTTCTGGTGTATCATTTCTTGGTTTTCATCAGTTTTTAATATTTCTTACGAATTAATATCAACTAAAATTAATATACGACTATATTTTTTTCTCCAATAATATTTAATATCATAAATTAAATTTGAAACAAGTCACGGTATTAATTAATAGCTTTTGTTTATTTTCTTTCTTTTATTTTATTTTATTTCTCCATCATGACGGTAGGGCATAATTTTATTATACTGAATGTTGATTTAGGATCCGGCCGGATGAAACGGATGAAGAGGTATAGGAAGGGTCGTGGTACTGGCCATGTCATTGTCTCGCCGTTTCGCATCGTGCTGTGGCCATTGTGTCAGTCCTTCTATTGTCCAACCTGCCATTTCCACTACTACTATATTCTCACTAATGCAAATACACTCAGATGATCGTTGTCAGTGTGTACACAATACAGAATTTGATATAGAAAAAAAATTCGAAAATAGTGAAGATGAATCAAATGTTATTTCATAATGAATTTTATTTTAATAAATTACGATATTAATTTTATTAATTCTATATCTATGAAAAAAATTTTTTTCTTCATCTATTCAGCCTGTATTATTAAACAAAAAAAATATCCCGAATTTAATATCATTAATAAACAATTATTAATTATTAATAAATAAATATATCTCTATTTTAGTAATTAAATTTCACGAAACTTTTTTATCAAATTTAAAAATAATTATTTTCAAAATTATATATTCATTAATTAAATAAATATATAAATATATTTAACAATAATAATATTATTACAAGCTTACAAAATTAATAGTAATTTTTTTTTTAAAATACAGATATAAAAAAAATTTTTTTTTGTACTATTTTTCAGTTCTAATAAAATTAATTTTCAATGTCGATTATAATTATTTTTATAATGTAATATCAGTTATAAATATTTTTATATTTTTTTTCACTTTGAATAAGAAACAATTGAAGTAAATAAATAATTCCAGACACGATTGAATACACGATTTATTGACAAACCTTGTTCGGAGATATAACTGATATACATCACAGCGAATATACACCGGAGGCCATGACAACACGTGCACGCATCGTTAATATCGTCGCGGCATAGACACACGTTTGTAGTGCATAAATGTGGGTTTGGTTTACGCGGTCATATCGAATGCAATATAACAACGCTCAAATGCACAAAGCATACATACTGCAACGGAACTATGAGACCGTTGCATACATCGTACATAATGTTGTTTATATTTATGTGAATAAATATACATATATTTATAATGCTGCATGATTCGATGATGTGTTATCGTAGTGGGAATTGGATGGATAGAATTGTTCTCAAGTTTATATTGCAATGGATTTTGAGGATAGAGAAAAATAATGAGGAAAAAAATTTTTTTTATTTTTTTCTATTGGAAAATTTAGAGAAAAA
>JAQQBR010001835.1:2858109-2876953 GCA_030347285.1 Microctonus hyperodae
AAAAAAAAAAAAAATATATTATAGCTCAAACAAAAATAAACAACAAATTCAACAATAAATACAAAATCAACATATAAAAGAAAAACTTTTCCCAAACCACAGTCAGTACTTGACCCAGAAAAACATCAATTTTCAATTCGTCCTATCAAAGTCGCATTGCAAATACAAACTAAAGATTATCTTCAAACGAAATATAATTTCATCAAGTCCATTCAGCTTTTCTAACTCAAAATTATATTCAACTTTCAATTTTTTTTTCTTCACACCTACTACAAGATGACACAATTCAAAAAAGCTCCATGTATAAAAATTATTTACAGCTTAGATTATTCGATGGAATTATTCAAATTTTATTTTGCTCATGTTTACCACATAATGTTTTCTCTACATTCAAGATTTCTAGTATAAACAACAGAATAATATTTTTTTTTTATCACAGCGTAAAAGAAGAGTGAAATAAAAATATATAAAAATATATATGTGAAGATATATAAAATTTATTTGTGAAGTGCAAGAAAATGTGTGATACTTCGTGTGACATTTCCCACATAAATGTGTCTCTATGTGTATATTTATAAACATATATATATTTACGGTGTGGTTGTGTATGGAGGGATGAAACTGAGATGAAAGGGATGGAAAAGGTGTTGAGAAAAGGCATGGTAGGTGAACGGGTGTACACTGGCTGCAACGGCTGCTTCTCGTTGCCAGGATTATTGAATTTCCTGTCATCTCCAGAAGAAATACGCTCTATTTACTTTGGCAGAGAATAATAGGACATTTTCTGGCGGCGTAGGATACGTATACATCTATACTAGAATACATATATATACATGTGTATTATGGAGTGTAAAGGAAATCAAAGAAGAAGAAAAATGTTCCATCACAAATGATGTTGGAGAAATGCTTCAACCTATTATTTCACTAATTATTATTTTCCTTTTCATTCATTCAATTTATTTATTTCTACATTTCTACGACTTCATTGTTAAGGAATTTTATTAATGAAAAGTAAAAAATTCCTGTCTATGAAAAATAAAATATTGCAATTAAATATTTATTTTGATATAATAAATTTGATAGTTTTATCTAATTATTAATTTTTTTTTTTTGTGTAATACATGATGATCTTAATTTAATATTTCAACGGACAAAAAAGCTCGACGTTATGAAATGGACAGTAATTTGAGATCAAAGTGAATTTGGTTGACATCAATGAATGACCAATAACGAAAAAAACAGTGACAATAAAAAAGCCTATGAGCTTTTTATAGATGAAAAAAAAAATTATCCAATTACGAAATACGCTATGAAACAGTGACATGAGTGCCACAGACATTTCCACTCGTATTTTACGCGTCATATCAAAAATTTAAATGTACTATAGTGAAGATTATCGTGTCAAACAACGTCGATACATTCTAATTATTCCTAATGGTAATTGTTACGATTCTGTATTCCAACGGAATGTATTTATGCAAAGAGTAATCAATGTTATCTATACTAACTGTGATCATTGGTGGAGTCCAATGGGTGCATTAAATTATTAGGATTATTTACATTCTATGCTGAGTTAATTAAATTAATATGTTGAGAATAAATTTGATATGAAAAAAAAAAATATTTTAAATATTAACAGTGAATTATTAAGAGTGAATTAATCATGTAAATAATTACATTTATTTATCTATGAATATAAATAAATTCATGATTAAGAAAGTAAATAAAAAATTATTCTGATAATTGAAATAAAAGTTAATAAATAAATTTGAAAATAATCAAAACCCGGAAGGTAAAATTGTGTATTTTTATTCCCAATATTTTCGACAAATATATCAATAAAATGAAAAATCAATTTGAATTTTTATTAATTGATAATATATAAAAAATATCAATTGAATGAGTAGAATTTTCATTTTCAATTTTAATATTCATTACTGTATAATCATGTTTATATTTAGCTCTGTGTATATTTATTTAATATTTTTTTTTTCGTTCTACTTTTTCATTAAATGGTGTGGCGAATGCGGGGGATGAAATTGATGTTGAATTTCTATTTATTTATTTATTTATTTTTTTTTTGCACCACAATCTGTGAGGCAAATCGTACGATAAGCGTGACCTCGCTCTATACTCCACTCCTGTACACCAGCCAACATCCCACCCAAACCCCCTCAAACGAAATTTGTATTTTAACGTGACACGAATATAAATTTGACATGAGAACGCGCGCACACAACCATAATCTACAGCCGAGGAATATGTATAGTCGTGTTGAAATTCAACGAGAAAACGCAGCCGTCACTTGTAGAGAAAATGTTGGATATTCCGTACTAAATTGACATACATTTATGTGTGCAAGTGTTTTCGTATGTGTGTGAGTGTGTAAAAAAAAATAAAAGTGAGAAAAATCATGAGATGGATAGTGAAAAACGAGAGAACAAAATGGATAAAGAATATGAAGAAAAAAAATATAAAGAAACTTTCAGGAAAATAGAGTGGAATAAAATTGAAAAAAAAAATATAAAAAATAATAGAAAACTAGAAGAAAGACTGAAGGTAGTTGATAGTGATGACGGTGGTGGAGGTGTAGGAAAAAAATAGAAGTGAACATTTCGTGCGAATGGATCGATCTTTCGTCGCCGTATATACGAAAAAGATGGATCGAGTTTTCAAAGAAATCCTACCATCGTGATATTTGACGAATGGCCACTGTGGGACGTGAGCGAGCGCCCCCCTGGGAAGTTGTTGAGGGTGCGTGGGAGGAAAAATGGTACTAGAAGAAGTAAAAGGTGCCCCCCAGTGCACGATCGGTAGTGTAAAGAAGGAGGTTTTTGTGTAGAAAGGTAGATATATTTGGGATAAAAGCATATCAATTCCCACTCGGTCATTTATAATTCAAAAACGTCACCCTTGAATGTAAAGTTTTATTTTATTTGTTGTTGTTGTTTTTTCTTACGTTTTTCGTGATTTCGATTGCGAAATTTATAAATTTGAATAGAAATAATCTTGTCAATTATTTATATGTTCAGTTAAATACATTAAACAAATATTAATTCCACAGTAAAAAATTTATTCTAAATATTATTCTAAATTATGATGGCAAAAATAAATACAAAAATTTTTGATTATTTATATTACGTTCTGAATATTTATAGAATAAAATTGTAAAATAGAAAAATATTATTTGTATCAATTTAAATATTTTACAAATTTGATAGTTAAAAAAATGAATAAATCGGAAAAAAAAATTTTTTTGATACTTCAAAATTATTAAAAATATCTGAAAGCTCCATAGATTTAATTACCACTTGGATAAATATTAATTTCAGAGTTATTTCCCCTATACAAAGCACTAATCTAATTGGTTGCTTATCGGGATATATCGCAATATAATTCCGTCTGACTAATCACATCCATTACTACTGTCAATCAGACATATATCCTATATCAATTGGTAAAATAGTCTAATTAATATTGTAGAATTTCCACAGTTATAAAAAAAAAAGTCTCTATTACTCCATAACTCCAATTGGCCGGTTAATCCAAGACCATTTCCCCAATAAAATGCCGACCCAGCTTTCAGAAATAAAAAAAAAAAATTTAATAACTTATTTCAAACACGCGCAATGCACTTGCTACATATTCTCATTTTTATTCTTCATCATTCTTTCCCAATCCACATACATCTGCACATGCACAGTCAAATCGAAGAATGGAATAACATGAAGAATAAAAAGTAGATAAAGACAAAAGTGCGGTATATGTTAACCCTCTAAAATACAAAAGAAATAAAAAGAACGGAAGAAGCTGCCCCAACTCTACCATTTTCAAAACTAGTTAAATCATCCAACCGCGGGCCAAGTATTGTGTATTCAGTACACGTAAAAGGAATTTATTTGGTGCGCGTATATACACACGCGACTTCTCACTGAGTTTTGCTACATCCCTCCCTTTCTTACCACATCCCTTATGCCACACAGTCCACCCGCGTTACTGTACTACCTCCACCGGGTGTGATATGCATCCACCAACTTGTCTCTCTCCACTTCCTTTTCATTCCACCAACTGTGTCTGTGTGTATAAGTTACTTTCCGTCTCTTGCCAACTCATCCCCTGTACCAAAATGTCTTCAACCCCCTTTCACATTGGCCCACCAGTCGCTTCTTCGTCTTCCTCAGTTTTCTCTCGTACCTCACTACTGCTTAACATTCGTCCAACCCCACGCTGCTACTCTTGCTCTTTACGACCGTGAGAGAGTAGAAAGAGAGAAAGCCCACACAAACCCCTTTCGTATGTGCGCTAGGGGTTGGCAAGTTTAAACGGATGGCTTATCAGAAAGTCCCTACCAGGATGGCTTAGCCCATTACTTCTTGCGCTGCGGCAACTTCGAGTCGAGGGTTTTGATCAATTCGTGGACTTTGGAAGCCAACCCCCGCTTAAGCGCTACCTCGTTCACCCCTCTTACGTCTTTCATCCCTTACGTTTAGTTCTTTTCGACTGGAATATATATATAAGCAATTCGCCAAGCTTTAAAGATAGTTAGAACGAGCAGAAAGGGAGAAGAAAAGATATTGGTTGCTTGATGATCGGTGAAGAGTGTTAAGGGTTGATAGCCTTTTGCACCCTTGTTTGAAAGTCAGTTGTGCTATTATGTTTAAAAAAAATGAGCTGGAATGAATATTTTCTTTTTTAATTTATTAACTCTATATTGTTGATGGATTTAAGAACAACGAATTTGTTTACGTATATTTTAATTCTGTATTTTTTAATTTCAAAGTGATCTATGATATGAATTTAAATATTCATTTTTTTATTCGAAATTGTTTATTTTATTCATGTAATTTTTTTTTTTTCGATTTTTGCTTCAAGTTGAAAAGTAAATACTTTTTACGTATAATTCTAGAGGGATTGGCGAGGCTACCACTTGAAAAAATTTGTAGCATACGGTTTTTTGTAGAACTCATGAAAAACGCAGTATACGAAAAAAAATGAAATAAAAATATGTGTACATGTGAATGTATATATATGAAATGTAATGGGGGAAAATACTGAAGTGGTTCTTACAGTTGGTTGATTTCTCGGCGGAGTCGCCGTTATGCTTCAGCAAACCAAGCTCATGTCATTCTAAAATCTCCCTTTTTTTGGACCCAAGTGGAAACTAAGAACTAGTAATAAAAAGTAATTTAACGCAATGAAGAAAAGAAAATATAAATAAATGTACTCGCACAGTTTTATTTATAAATAGAATTGAGAGCTTTCCAATATACTTTAGTCAAATATTTTGATGAAGAGGACAGAAGAAAGTTTTAGAAAGTTGAATGAAATAATTTTCACAATTTCAATCTTTGAAATCGGAACATGTTAAGACTTGTCACGTACTGTGTCGTTATATTTTTCACTATGTGAATGTATACACACACATTTAGACCACGCCCAGGCACGTAAGGAGCTTTTGTTTCAGTAAACCCGCCCACGTGCATTGGCGGGGTGTAAAAAGGGGGGTGCTTTTTTGTCAAATCGCGCGAAAAAGATAAAGTCTGCGGCGGTAACGGAATACGAAAGCGATATTGAGACCAGTGTACATTTACTTTTTCTTATTTCATTATTTTTTGTATGTGCTTTCACTTTATTCATTCTTTTGAGAATTTTATTTCATTTCTTTATTTTAATTTTTTATTGTACTACTTTTTTATACAGATATACTTTTTCATTTCACAAGGCGTGTAGAAAAGACATCCATGAAAGTTATTACCTTTTCCTTATAACCCTCATACAATTTTTTTTTTCCGTGTTTTTATGAAGTACGATCAACGTGATTTTGTCTTGAATTTTCCAACGCGCATAATAAGGTAGAGGATTGAAGGTGTGGTAACATGGGGTGTAATATTTTCAAGAGAATATATTTATACTGCATTTTCTGCAGCGGTAGTTCGTTGATCTTCTTGCGGTATGACACTTTTTCAACGAATGAAATGCAGTCATAAGAGAACGATGTTGGTAGAATATAATAAGAGAGGGGAATAGTTCGGTTAAGGGGAAAATTTTTTTTTTCTATACAAAGTTGTCTCACTTTTCCACTCTTTCCTCCTTCTTCCTTTCTATCTCTTGCATTATGCAAAGCCGATCTACCGCATTCAGTTCGCTGTTACTTTTTCTATCTTTTTTGTCCACTCTTCATTTTTATTTTATTCCATTTTTTTTTGTTCACCGTCCAGTCGCAAGAAAGATACGAGTACTTGGTAGTTTTACACCCTCAATGGAAAGCAAAATATTTTTCTACTACAATCTAAACATAAATATATAAATAAAAAATAAAAATACACACAACCGTTTATATAGATATTCTTTTTTGTTTAAGATTATTTTATTTTCATTTCAATGTGTTGCAATATTTCTGAGATTTGACGGGAAATACTTGAGCACAAGGTATAAAAGTTCGATTCACATCGAGACCAGCTGTACGCCACCGACAAGTGTCATTCAAGCTTTTACATTTTCCGGATTCATTCGCAAACACACATATACATGTAAACAAATACATGTATGAGTGTATATATACATGGATATATTTATAAAATTGGAAAGGAAAAATACCATTACATAGAATTCGACCTAGGTATTTCAAAATGTTCTTCTTCTATTACTCTACCGCACACATATACACAAATGACAGAATCCGAAATATTTTTCCTTTAGAAACCCCCGTACTATACTCCCACCAAGTTTCCACCAATCCCAAATATATCTAAAAATGTCTTTGAGGAATTTCCCGATGCATCAGCATGAGAAAAATGACGACGTGAGTGATGCGACAGAAAAGAAAAAAAAATAGAAAGCATAAATAAATAGATAAAAAAGAAGAAAAAAAATTTTTTTGATGTATAGTCGCGTATACAGAAAAGAAGATGGGGTTGAGAATGAAATAAAAAAAAATGTATATGTATTAGAATCGTTTCGCGCGTCTCGTAAAATTCCGGGTCTCGTGCGAGTGACGGAAGATGGAAAAAAAAATTGAGGTTAGAAGGGATGAATAGGATAAGGGGTGTGTGAGGGGTAGAAATGGGGAAAATAGGGAAGATGTGAATTCAAAGACATACATATATATGTATAAGACGAGACATTCTTATTTACGCCGAAAGAAATATTACATTTGAAAACCATTCGTCTTTCCTCTCAAATTTTTCCCACTTTTCTTATTTCATCCCTTATATTTTCACGACTCTCGAAGAGATTTTCCATTCGTTCGCCTCCACTACTATCCACCATCATTCGCTAACATTCGACTGTGTTTCACAGTATAGAAGCGGAAGAAACGATCTCCATTACCATTTATAGTGATTCTTGAATCACGTTTTCTCTAGCCTATAGTCTCGTTTTTGTTTTTTTTTCTTACACTCACACGAACTTTTTTTTTTTAAGAGTGATTTTGTTTATCTTTTACTTTCATTGGTTTCATCTCAACTTTGATTATTCATCCCATTTATTTTGGGTATTTTCATTTTCTCTTAACTTAAACAACAAACCCTCCAATAATGTATCCATCGATCATTGAAGGGGTTGGTTGGAATAAAAGATAATTCGATCGAAGAATGTGTTCCATCAAGAAAACAAAATGTGCATCATCCCCAAACGGAAGTGTCTCGTCTAGACAAAAGTTTGTACTGTAAAAGTAGCAAATGTTTTTTACATAGGGGTGAAATGTAAATTCTATGTTCACCTTCCCTCAAATATATACGTGTTTATACATATGTGTACATGTGTGTGTATATATTTATATTTGTATTCGTTTGCAAAAGCTAAAAATCCTGGTGACGGATGCGCGACGAATCGATCCACTGGGGATTGATATATAGAATAATATATATACATTAAAGGGGTGGTTTCTAATTGACGACACTCTCGGGATTTCATTGTATCGGTCACTTTAAAAATTGAAGATAATGTATAAGAAGAAAAAAATTTTTTTTCATCCCCTTTGAATTTATTTTTGATATCACAGAGGTTTTAATATTGAGAGGATATTTTTTTGTACTCCTCTCTTCTGAGTTCACTCACCACCACAGAATGGTGTTGAAGCTTTTCTTATTCCTGTTGTTATGTAGAAAAAAAAAAAATATCATCTCTCCGATGCATACAATGTACATCAGTTTTTGTTTAAAGTTCATATTTTTCATGTTTTTGTTATTTTTCATCCCTTCTTTATCACCGATGTTTGTATTTTGTTCATTCGGTGTCTGAGTTTTTGTATTATCGCACACACATTGTAACAAACAAAAGCTCTTGCCATTCGCACGGAACACTGAGTATATATAAATTGAGGGGTGGTTTTTAAGGGCAAAGGGTTGTTGTTATGTCCATGTAGGGATAAAGGTTGATACGAGAGATGGGTGGAAGGTAGTGGTGTAATGTTACGACCCTCTTTGTTGTCCGCCCACCGTAACATGCAAGCTCTACAAACGTTATGCATCAACCCTCTAACTATTTCATCCCCCTCTCCTACTGATAGAAAATTCCAAACTACCCATTTAGCTTTATTCTTTTCTTCTTAATCAACCACCGCATCTTTAAATATTTTTTTTTTCTTCCATCTTCCATGAATCTTTCCATCCCCTTTCGTATTTTTATTTTTTTTCTTTTTATTTCTTTCTTCATTTATTCATTTATATATTTATTTTTATTTTTTTCTTTTTAATTCCTTACTTTCTTTCCTATCTTCGTAAAAGCTCATCCTTTTCTACAAATTCCCAGAGAGGTTTTGCCGAACAAGCAACTGCCTTAAAGACGCAGAGAAACCCGCATCAAACACGCATATACACGTTACATAGCTTTTCGTCTACTTGTTCAAACCCGTACTAGTTTTCCGAACATATATGTATGTATTTCTTTCATCTTTCTCTGTAGTTTCTTCACTTCTCTATTTTTTTCCCTCTTTCATCTTCTTTACTCACTTTGGCTCCACCTCCATGGAATGTTAACGAGTTTGAGGGCGATATACTACCCACCGTGACGTATACCAACCTCCTGCGCTTCTATTCCGTTTAGTGTAGATCGTTAATTTTTATGCCGGTGTATAGTTGAACGTGACTACTTCGTTATATTCCAACGTAATTTTTTTTATACTCTCCACACTCAAGTTTTTTTTATATCCACTACAAACGCAAAGGCGGTGACACGGTGCGGTTTTTTTTTATTTATCGCAATATTGTCATCAAGTACACGAGCAAATATACATGTATATATTTGTAAATATAAAAGGGTATATTAGCATATATACAGGGTGTACAAAAATTTATCATAAATTTTTTTATTTTTTTTTTTCTATTATCTTAATAAATTTTTTAGAATAATATCTCGAAAGTAGAGATGTATAATTTTTTTATAACCGTAATAATTCAAAATTTCCATACAGTAACTTCAAGAAATATTACATATATTATTTAATGTGCGTCTGACCATTGGCGGGAGTACACTACTCCAGTGGGAGTCTGACATTAGTCACACTCGCACATCAGTCACCCCTTAGGACCTATTCGCGTGGGAATATTTAACGTTCCTGGTAAATTACCGACATTGCGGCAACATGACGACTGCGTTTCGTACATATACGTGCCGGTTTATACACGTATAGATATATGAAAGCCCAGAGGGAACTGTGAGATAAGGGGACCACGTCGGTCTGGAAATCGTGCAGCAACGTCCCGCGAATTCAGGATGCAATGTTGTATGCCATTGTTGTTGGTTTCTCTCTGTGTAAACATCTGTCACTGACATTTTCCACATGCATTTATCCTACATCAATGACCGGAATAAATATGGTAATATTATTAATAATTTATGATATTTATTATTATACTCAAAACGAATACGACCATCGGAATTATTTTGATCTTCAATGCAGCTGAGTAATTGAGTGATTGAAACTAAAATCTTCTGAATGAAATATAATGTTTTATAATTGAAAAAAAAATTCAATCTACGAATTCTAAACAATATCTCAAAGTTGATAAGGATATTTTTAACGTTGTGTAAATATTATTTTCCCCCTTTCAACACTCACTCTTCTACGTCAACGCAACATAACCACTTCGTCTCTATTTTTTTTTCTCTCTTTAACATTTTCTTTCCCCGCACATTTTTTCGTCTTTATAATACACCGATATTCTTGCTCTGTCTCTCGTCTTTTGCCTCGTCACACAGTATGTTTATTCAGGAGCCTCACGTACAAAAGATATTCCGCACAGACGTTACGTGACTGTGACGGTTCTTGTCTCTGAGGGGATGACGGTTGGTAGAGCTGTAGTGCCAAGGATAAAACGAATTCGCTCACAATGAGAATAAGCAAGACACTGAATGGTGTGCGCCTTCGCATCTGTATACATCAGCGTAAACCCGGAAGTAAGAGGGAAATGAAAAAGTTATGTTTTTACCATGGTTCGCGTGTCACCGCTTGGCATTTTCATTTTTCGTGTTCATGAAAATAGTGCGGTTATTTTGAAAGATGTATTATAAACAGTATAAGTAAAAAATAAATAAGAAAGAAAATGTAGCAGGATTTATAATAGTGATCAGGTGCGTATTTCTGTATATGTGTGATGATGAAGGGAAAAAAATAGAGATCCTATATGTGTCTTTATCTTCGTAATAAATTTGTTGTTGAGGCAGTTTGCGTTCAAGTGACGCTATTCTCGTGCGCGAGTACCATTGGCAATATAACGCGAATTTTTATTGCTCATGGTCTGTTCGAGAGAGCAAACCGTTACCAGTTGTTATATGTTTATGTTACCATCTATATGTTCGTCTGTGTGTTTGTAACAATTGGTATACAATTGGAATTTTCTTTTTTCCTTTTTTTTTTCGCATCCGCAAAGCTTGTCCCACGTTGGGGGAGAATATCCCTATAAAGTCTGCGGGTATGGCTAAGAGAGAACGAGAAAAAGAGAGATAAAATTGCAAGGGACAGGGAAAAATGTTAGGGGAGGAGAGAAAAAAAATACTCGAACGATCGAATACTTGGGATTCTTCCTCTATTCGGATATACACTTGGTTATATGTTTTTTTTTTATGTTGTTGAATATAGGAAAGAAGGGTAGTCGACGAAAAATAACACACAAAAAAAATTAGGAGAATGTGCAATTTAGGGAGCATAAAAAAAATAATTGAATCACTGAATTTTTAGGAGTAGTTTTGTTTAGATATTTATGATTTATGAATTGAATATTTTCTGATAATTTTATGAAATGCTGTGTTGATATTTCAGACCCTTCAAAATCAAATGTATCCTTCAATTCTCTGTATCATGAAAAAACATGATTTATCTTTCAACAACTTCTTCAAGATTCGAGAAGGAAAAATAATATCTATATAGGATAAAGGGGCGGGCATTTATCCTCTCGCTTTACTTTCATATCCACTTTCCAACATCCATTTCCAACTAACCGGTCGCAACCACCCAGGGAATCATCTTCCACAAGTCTTTCCATCTTTTTCTTGGGTATCCGTGAAAATTGACATCATTCTTTAATATTTACTTTTTTGATTCTTTCTATTTTGTTTTTTTTTTTCCATACTTATTCCACTTCAAACTACTTAGAATTACAAGGTAGAAACCCTTTTTCTTTGTTCTTTGTCCTTCATCAACATATATTGCCTTTTATCATCAACATTGTCTTGATGTCATTACATGCCCAGCTAGTATCAAACAAATGTTATTTTATTTGTAACTAAAATTTATCTCATAATCCAAGATAAATATCAGTCAAAAATATTCAAGTTTTCCTTCTAAATTATCCGATTTATCAATATAAATTATACTTAACACATTTTTATCCGTTCATTCACAACTTACTCTAATCCTAATTCATAAAATGGATCATAAAACGCTGCCTTTTATATTTCCTCCACCACGAGTCATCAACTCTTTTCCCTCAACACATTAAACTTCCTTCTTCAATTGGTAATTACTTGACATTACTAGCTCGAAGCGAATTGTCGTTTTGTCCACAGTGATGTGTCGCCTATTTGTGTCCATGAGAAGATGGCTTTTCACTCGAATTGGAAGGAAGAGTAAAGCATGTATCCAACTAACATGAAAAAGCTTGGTCGACGTTTCCATAGTACTCTCAACTCGCCACGAAACACCTACAGGCACATACATGTACACATCTAAAAGGTAATGCTTACAAACCAGCGCCATCTAGACCCGTAGCCACAAATTCTCGGTTTCGCTACTACTTTCCTTCGTAAGGTTTGGTTTCCTCGTTTTCCTCTTTCTCTCTATCACTCTCATTTGTCTCATGGCCAACTCTCTTCCTCATTCTCACCCGTTCTCTTTCCCTTTGCCACTCTTCATTCCTCCCAGAGCACCCCTATGTTTGAGGAAAGGGATGTTACAACCCACCCGCAGATCCGTTTGGAGCTTAAACCGCCTAGTGGAAGGTACGGTAACTTGGTCGGAGTGGAATTATGTTGGCGAATAGGAAGTTACCGTGAGGAAAAGAGAGGAATTGGAGGAAGCGAGGGAAACGCGAGAAAAAGTGAACGCGAATACATCTGAGGGATATGTTGTATGCTGTTGTGTATATATACACAGTAGTATCAGATTGAATGTGTGTGAAATAAAATGAAATAGTAGTGGTGGTGGTTCGGTGGTAGGATTCGTAAGCGCTACTAGGAGAGAAATAGATGTGCAAGAGAGTGTGGTAGTGGGAGTGCTTTAAGCAGCTTTCGTCGCACAACTCTGCAAGCTCCGTTGGCAGTTTTAGTACTAATATTTGCCACGCCAGACCCCTAGAGTCTCTTTTTTAAAAAGCTCTTTTTCATCATTCATTCACATTCTTGCTGTTTACAACGCCACCATCGTTTAATTTTATTAATTAATTATCCTTAAATGAATGGAAGTTTTTGTGATAGGTTTTATTAGGGAGGATGGAGACAAAGTCTGATTTAATTTTGTAAGAATATTGGCAATAAGAATTTTTTCTATTTCTTTATTCAAATCTTCGATTGTTATAGGAAATTTCTCGAAGCTTCGAGAAATATTTTTATTAACTCGTAAGTAGTTGAATATGAAACGACATACGGAGTTATAGTTTCATAGAGATACATCGAATATAAAAAATAAAATAAAGCAGATGAAGAAAGAAGAAAAATAACCGTACATATGAAACAAAATATATCCCATTTTACTTGCTTCAAGCTCTAAAGTTGAACAAGAAATATCTTGTATAGATATCTATATAGTTAAGTCTATTCACTGTTCATTAAATATGCATCAACATCAGTTGGGAATAGTGCCTTCATCTTCGATGGAAGAGAGTCCTTCAGGGCAAATGTACCCATCTATTGGCATAGACAATATCGTCTGTGCATAGAAATGGAAACCCCATATTCTCTCTCGTATCTATCACACTCACCTTCTTTCACGTTGATGCGGCATAATTTATATATGTATATCCATTGGAAAAACGAAACGAAGGAAAGAGATAAGATGTAAAAGTGGATAGAAAAAAGAATAAGGATTGTAAAGGTGGGCATTTAATGAACTTCGTTGTCTGTACGACAGTCGAGTACATTTTTTTTTTGTTCTATTTTTTATATTAAGAAATAAATTAATAATTTTATTTACACTTAACTATTCAGAATAAACACAAGAGAATTTTATTTGTTTTCTTTTTTTGTTTCGTTTAATAATAAAAGACCTTGTACTAGTTTTGTTTCGTTCTTTTTTTTTTCTCATTCTATTTTTCAACATAAGAACAGTGTAATTTCCAAACAACATCTTTTAATAATCATCGTTGCCACGAAGTTTTGAGAGGAAGAGGAAAATAATGCGTACAAATACATATATTTGTGCCTGGGTGGTTTTAGTGTATATGAGAAAATAGGGTAAAGAGGGATGATAAAATATCAAATGAAAATACCTGCTGTGAGAATTAAATACACAAAACCTTGAATCTTTCACACAGTTGGAAGTTAACATAATTTATAATGTACAATATTATATATCAAGTTTACTGTTTGAAATATTTATTAATTAATATTGCAATTACCTTGAATATTTATTCAACTGCACATTTGCAGTGAATATACATAAACAAATATTGAATCAACATTAAATATATTCATCAATCGACATTAATTTAAAATGTATTCGATGAATGATATTTAATATTTCAATATTTTAATTAAAATCAATGATATAAATAATAAAATAGATAATAATGATAAATATTTGTTGGAGCTTTTAAATCGATTGGTCGTTGTGAAACAATATTTTTCAGATGATTTCACATTTTAAAAAAGAACTCTTGGAAAGCTCATTCAAACCGCAATAATGCTCACAATTCAGTGTATATATTCGATTGAAAATAAAGAAATTTAATACAGAACGAAAAATATATATAAAATAAAAATAAAAGAAAATAATAATAAAAAAAAGGCACTCTTTATTATTTATGACCAATTTATTTTTTTTTTTTAAACAAATATATCAGAACGAAGAGAATTTTTTTATAAAATTTATAGTTGAATTAATATTTATTCTGAAACATAAATATTTTTTAAAAATAAATATTACATTATTTAATTTAAAATAATTTAATTAATCAAACGAAATTTACATAACAGTCAAATAATTTTCAAACAAACGCATTGTTCTCTAATTATTTCAAATTAATATTCAGCTGTTGATTGTATAATAAATTTACTAATTCATATTAAGATACAATACAAAACATATGACAATTTTCATTATGTATCATGCATTCTCATTTGCTACATGATAATTTTATTATTGTCATTATCTTTATTATTCAATCACTCAATAAATAATTAATCAGTATATTTAATTCTAATTATTAATGACCATTATTTTATTATCACTACTCATATTATGTCATTACCATCATTATTTATTTATTTTATCGCACTTATTATAGATATAAAAAAGATCTAATCAAGTAATAAATACGAGGGGTGTGTGAGAATAAAAAAAAATTATTAAGCTTGAAAGAATTGACAACGAAAAGATGTGAATAAAAGAGGGTGGATGTTGGGGGTAGTGAATCAAGGATTGAGGGTCGATGTGTGTGTGTGTACCCGCTGGAGGGTTTAATCCACCCTCAATGCCAAGTCCGAGAGGGGCCAAAACTCTCGTGGGACTTTCAGCACATTTTGCAGCTGACAAGAGAAAAGGGCCCTCGATTTTTATCAAAACCCTAATGCCTTTTTTGTTTCTCTTTCAATCTCTTGTGATTTTTTTCATTTTCAATATTATTTCATTCTTTTTATCACACACAAATGCACTTCTTAATCATCAACGTCGATTAATTGAGCCTGCTCTTTTCCAATTGTGCAACGTCGTTTTTTATTATAATCAGACTAAATTTCTTTCTTTTATCATTATCAATTTTTTTTTTTTCGTCGTTTAGTATTGCTATTAATATTCACCCGGGGGGTTTTTTTTTTCTTTGAGCGATTTGTGTACGAGGCAACATCTGTGAAAGCGGTGGAGAATAAATGTGAGAGTTCAAGTAATAGAGAGACTGAGGTAGAATAATGAAAACGTTGAAAAAAAAAAATTAAAAGGCAAAGTAGAAAATGAGAAGAAAAGAAATGAAATATAAATTTAATTTTATCTGCATATTTATATGAAGAAGAAATAGATTCATAAGATACTTTATTTTATAGTGAAGATTATTATCTAGTTAATGATGATTTCAATTTATTATAAATTACAAAGTAATTATTGCAATTAGCATTTGAAGTAAACAATAATTAAGTCGTACAGAAATTATAGTTTATGAATTATATTCCAACGAGAAAGAGCAGTGAATAAGAAGAGAAATGACCTGATTAATGCTCATGGGATTTTCAATAAAAATTTATAATAAATTCATTGTTTTAAACAAAAAATATTCTCTCATGAGAATAAAATAAAATAAATAATTAAAATTGTTTTATATATTTATACATTTTATGAAATAGAAAGAAGAAATATTCATTATTAAAATAACAATTATTTAATAGAAGAATAAGGAAAAAATTTATTAATATTAAAAAATATTAAAATTAATAACGAATTGTTTTTTTATTTAATTTTTTTTGTTTATCACAATGTATTACATCTACAACTCACCATGACTTGTAAACACATGCAAGACATGTGGATGTGTATGTTTAGATAGAAATGTAGAAGGGTGAGTTGATAAGGTATCTACACGTGCATCGATTACATGAACTTTTGTTGCAAAATGCAACTGTTGTATCGAGATGAAGCCACTGAACTTCAACAGAATTCTGAAGCACCTAAAAGACTTTGTTGCAGATATATATAAACATATTTACATATATCACATTCAAATATTATCATTTTTTATAAATTAAACAAAAAGAGAAAAAAAAATTCTCACCACTGATATTTTTACTGTCAAACTAAAAATAATATTTACTGTTAAAAATGTTGGTAGAATATAAAAAAAAATAATAACATCAAAAATAAATCTAAATAAAAAAATAAATCATAAATTTTCATCCACATCTGGTTGAGAATATGATATGAATATTTATACAAATGTACAGAGAGATAATAAACTATGAAAATAGTATTTTTCTCTTCGTTTTATGATGGAAAAAATTATGTGAATGAAAGGAGATTCGTGCTATTAACCTTACAACCGCCATCTAACTGGAAAAACGACTGAACATTGAGGTGAAAGTAGAAAGAGTACAGGTGAGTAAGACGGTGGAATAAAAAAATAAAAACTGCTGGATTTTTTTTTTCTTTCTTTCTCACATTCATAGCCATAACGAGATAGCTATGTGTATGTATATCTGCGTGGGTCTATGTGGTTGCAGTTGTATACATGAATTGTACAACGACGTTGAGTGAATGTGTCTTATATACTGCGCAATAAGAAGTAAACACGACAGCGGGAACATAACAAATTTTAACGACTTTTGTTAGTTGTTTGTTACCGGTGATAAAAATTTAAGGAAGAATATAAGAAGGAAAAAAAAAAGGAAAATAAATTGAGTAATGATATAAATTGGTTGTCTAAAGCATAAATATTATCGCACATTTATTTATTTATTTATTTGTTTTATTTATTAATAAATTTTCTTCGAAAAAAAAAAATTCTTTTTTTCGTTGAGTAAAAATATCTGAGTATTTATTTGTTTATAATTTTTTTTTTTAAATTAAATTTTGAAATTTATTTTTTTTTATTACACTTGAACAATTATAGAGATAATTAATATTTAATTGTTACTATATTTTTTAATTGATAAAAAAAAATAATTCTTGAATATAAATTTTAGTTTATTATTGAAATGAATAAAAATATTTTTTTTTTTTTGTGGTTTTATTATTTATATTATTATGTTAAAACTGTTCTTACACCTTGAAACAATTAGTCAAACTTAAAATACTCAGTTTTGTCCAACTATCTCTTCTGTAAATTAAATTAAGTATTTATACAGTCATATCTACGTTTTGTAATCGGTCGACATTGCTACAATGACTGTGGCTCATGAATACAAAGTTTGAATCACTGAAAATGTCGAGAAATAATTCTGTAACAATGGGATTTATTTACTTTACAAAAAGTATAATATAAATTATTAATAATTCTGTTAATTCACGATAAAAATTATATTAAATACATTTTAAAAATATTTATATCATCCTCGTATTTTTTTTTAACCATATAAATTTATAAATATTTTTTTTTACACTTTGAATTCTTCTTTCAATGCAACAATAATAAATAATTTTATTTATTAATTCGTTGTCTTTTGCATTAAAATCGTGCGAATAATTTTATTTATATAAAATTAGTACCACTTTTTTTCTCACTTACTTTAAAAAAAAATTTTATATCCCCTCAGACAATTAATATAAACTCATGTGTAGTCTTTGTCATCTTTATTCTCTTTACATCATAAATGAATATGTGCTGTTTGTGTATAATTAAACACACCTAACACACGTTGCATTGTTATATTCTATTTCATTTTTCATCGCGTAACCTTTTCTTGTAGATGAAAAATGCATATTATTCTAATATAAAAGAAAGCCTCGACCACAGTGTGACAAAAGTTTTACCGTGAAAAAGTTGAAAGGCAAAAAGAAAAAAATATTATAAAAAATAAATACTCGAAATTCTATGCATGTAAACATTGTACTCTCACACACGTTTTAATTACAAAAACAAATACAAAATAATGAATAGAATACAGTTGAAATAGAATCAAAAGAAGTATGAAAAATAAAAAAAAAATGATAATATGAGAAAAAAAATATTAAATTAAATAATACAAAATTTTGATGAACATGAATTATTTATTATTTACATATTATAAATATTAGTTGTTTTCAATGTTAAACAGTATAATATCGCTTTGTACAGTACGTTGTATTTTTTTTTGTACATAAAGGTACATGTGTATATACATATATGGTTAATATTATAATGTAAAATGCTTGTGTATAAGTCATTAAAGTGAATGTTTCGAAATAACGAAATAGCCAACGTGCCCTCAAGCGCACATAATGAATGACTCGCTTATATATAACGTTGATGCCACGGGCGTATCATAAATTTTCAACGAGATTCGTATAACTATATATACATGAATGAGGATGCACTGAAAAAAAGTTATAAAAAAAAAATGGATAGAAGGAAAATTAAAAATTCAGCTAGTCAAAATTAACAAAAAATTACAGCTTTTCTGTTACAACAAAATTCGTCTCTTTGTTTTGTTTGATTTTATATTTTTTTATTAAATTCATAAAGCAAAATTATGAACAATAATTATTTCACGTTATATTATACAATTTTCT
>JAQQBR010001835.1:2881383-2895861 GCA_030347285.1 Microctonus hyperodae
ATAGACAAATTATCAATACTTGCATTAAATATATTGCTTCAATATTAATTTCACCATTAGGCTGAAAGTGAACGATTAATTTTATACTATTATCGATAATGTTGAGAATATTATAGTCTCAAACTTATTTTAATGCGCTGAAGATATTGATAAAACGATTATTACAAATTCGGCGCGATTAATAATAACGTATAACGGAAAATTCTGTGTAATATTATTTTCATCAGGGAAATAACTTTCAGTATTATTATAAAATTATAAAAATTATTTTAAACACACTGCAAAAATTTTAAAAACATTTTAAACAGTATAATAATTTATATCTTCTTAATGTCGTTTCATTTAATAAATGAAAATTAATTAACAACTTGATATAATATATGAACATATTAGGCTAAAATTAGTTTAATAGAATTTAAGATGGTAAATGCCATTAAACTACAATTACAACAACATACAATAAATTCTACCTAAAGTCGGTTAGTTAGCCTGTGTCTTTACTCGTTCGTCCTTGCCCCAACCTTTAGCGGTCTCTGTTATACTACACTGGGAAGTTTCATTTCCTTCAGGCTAAGCCGATTGCCAGTAGTTGCTATCACCAAGCACCGGGGCACCAAGGTTATACATGCATAGATATATTTATAGGTGTACATATCTGTACATAGATACAATGTATGTATTCAAGTAAATGCAGTAGAGAGAATTTCTGGTGGAGATGTAAAATGAGATCAACGTGAAACTATTTATTGTATAAAATACAGTTAGTGTCGTTGAATCAACAGTCCACAGTAGAATTAATATAATAGAACAAGTCATTTTGAGAATTTAGTTTTAATTTGAAGATATTAATTAATTAATTAAGTTGAATTTGACGTTAATATTATTTAATTTAAATAAGGATTTTTTTCTACGTTTTTAGATGCAAATTTAATTGCACAAATGTTTTCAATATGTTAGTATATGTGTGTATATTAGGGTGGGCCAAAAAAAGCTAGAGAATATATTCCAAGTATGAGCTTTTAATATTCATAGGAACATTCTCCTCATTGTCGTTTTTCATTTTTACTCATGTCTCATATTCGAAAGATCATATCTCATTATGAGTAAATTGTTTATCTAATTTTTAGTACATATTTTTGAAGGAAATCGAACGCTCTACAAAAAAGGTCTCTTATACTTTTTTCATAAATTTAACCATTTAAAAGATATTAAAACTCAATGATTAAATGGGTATATTTGAAATAGCTATTGAAAAACTATATGAAAATCAACTTGCATTGAAATTTGGACAAATATCTTTTTGATTTCGATGATTAGTATAGATATATGTGTGAACTTTATACTCAAACAAATTATATTCGCTATTTCTAAGGATTTGTTAGACTTAGAAATGATGAAATTGGCATAGAGCATCAGTGCACAATGCCAGGTAAAGAAAATACTTTCAAGATAAGTTTAATCCACAAATAACGAGCTGCCTTAAGCTGGCATACTGGGTCGAGCCTTTCCTGAGAAGGATTTCATCCCTCAACTCACTTTCCTCTCTCATTCAACTGCGCATGACATTTCTCATCATTGAATTATACCTCAATAACGGCAAATGCAATTCCACGATTATTATTCCTAGAACTCTTGTTAAAAATATAAGTATTATCAGTATTATTTGCAAATAATCATATCAAAATTATCAAGCGTATCAAAATTCTTAGAATAAAATCAAAAATTAGTATCTTGTGCTTATTTTCTAAACTAAAAATTTGTCACTAAATCCTAACTTAATTCCAAATAAAAACTAGTTTCCTTTTTTTTTATCTACGACATTTATTCAAATATTATTTTATAATTATAATTACAACAGCAACTGCTTTATATACAGCTGTTTTAAATTTATATCTTGGTCTACTGCATCGTCAAGTATTACATACCAAACTGTTTCACGAGGGAATTGCAGTGTGTTTGGAATAGCGACACAGCCCAGACAATATTTACCCAAGTGAGAACATGCAGCCCCTTCTCGAATCCTTCCCCTAACGATATAATACTTCGGCCCCATCCCCTGGTAGGAAACAGTAAGGACACAGGGTGGTAAAGGTGATATATATTGTCGTAACATACGCGCCGCTCGACAAAACATGTGAGATGTGCTTGGGCTGTCATGCATCACGTTGATATTTACTCCTGGATTAATGTTATATTGGCGCAGGGAATATAGTGATAGTGATATCCTATTGACGATACTAGTGAAATGTTCTAGTTGTGATGGTAGCCGTTGAGGAAGTAGAGATGGTCCAAGAAGAGCTTTATGGTGGATTACTACAAACGCTTGTAATCTCCTGAGGTCAAGTGTAATATGCCTTGGGTTTATCCTTCAACTATATTGGTTTTGACAATATCAAAGGAAAATCGATC
Source organism: Microctonus hyperodae (assembly GCA_030347285.1). Lineage (NCBI taxonomy): Eukaryota > Metazoa > Arthropoda > Insecta > Hymenoptera > Braconidae > Microctonus > Microctonus hyperodae. The sequence goes on from JAQQBR010001835.1 coordinate 2,883,793, forward strand.
AAGGTCTTATACGTTCGATAAGAGAGACATTGTTTAGAGACGTTGGATGAAATAGAATGTTCGATACTTTGCATGGAAAAAAATTCCATCAAAAAATTCCTGAGGTTGAATTTTCATTTTTTATCAGATATTTATTTTTTTTGTGCTTTTTGCCGATGAGGTATTTTTCATTGAATCAGTGGAGATGAATTTTAGGAATTTTATTTTCAAATAATTTATTTTTTTTGGTGGAAAAAAAAATTCCTGTAATTTTAGTTATTTTTATTTCAATAGAAATTTCCACTTTACAGAAAATTGTTGTGATATTTTTTTACCAATTAAATTTTCTTCTAAATTATTAATCCATGAGCTATATGATTATTCACCTGTCAAATATTGTAGACATTTTCATTCTATGCTGTCAGACTTTATCCAAACATTCAATGAGAAATTTTATCCCACAAAGACCATGTGCGTGTTTATGTGTATCTTGTCGTCGTTATTTGGAATTTACTACAGTTGGTTTGTATCTCGGAACCCAGCAATCCTCATTGCCAGAACCATGAGTGAGCGCCAACTGGTCGACACATAACCGGACACACACTCAAAGCACCCAAAAGCTCAAGCACACGACTTATCGATGTCGTCTATTTGTAATCCGCAAATGGATTCCACATGAACAAAGCTTTTGTGTTAATATTAGTCATTGTCACTGGATTGTCATGTATTTTACGTTAATGTTGAGATTTATATAATGAGAATAGAACTAAAATGAACTTATCATATTCATCTCGTTCAATTTATCAAAATAACAAATTGTAGACTTAAAAGTTTGAAATAAATTCACACTAATGACAGGACATCCCATTCCATAATGAAACTTAAACAATTTTATCTCATGGAAATAAATCTAGAAATATAAACATCAAAATATATAAAATCTAAATTAATATATTAATATCAGAATAAATTAAAATTAACGTGAATAAATTATATCGAAATAAATAACAAAGAATTAATAAATTATATTGCAAATATCTGATCATTTGGCAAAACTTATTTCATCCCGAATTAAATTGGAATGATATTGTCTAGATGAAAACAAAAATAATAATAATAATAATACGCACACACTCACACAATAGTATAGAAGATGCAGTTGATGGAATTGCAAAAGTGACAATATAATAATGCTACGCCATTTGCCGAGAAATAATACAGCAAAAGGGGGATACATTGGACGATGTAAGAGTCTATTTAGCTTACCAACATTGTGTCTGTTGACTTTATCGGTTAGGAATTGTGGACAATTGCCGGGCGATGATACGATTACCCGTTATATAGCGTGTATGATTGTAAAAGGCAATTTCGCTATGGAAAAATGGAAAAAAAGAACTGAAACGCAATAAAAAAAATTATTGTGATTGCTTTTATGCGTAAATGAGTTGTTATATCATAAATACACACATGTGTCATCAGGAAATGATCAATAAATATAATTCGGAAGTGGATATAAATCTGAAAAATATTATTTTTTATTTTATTCATATTATTTATCGTGATGGCGAATAGAACGACGCATAATAACGACGCTCAGTATTCGTTAAAATATTCTAATGCGATTGCCGCAAGCTTTGTCGTTGAGCGCGACATGAATAACGCAGTAGTAATGGCCACATTGGGTCAGACATCGTTTTATGTACACGCCTATGTATGTATATGTAGATATTTTGTACAAAGTGCGCAGTAGCTGGCATGTGACGACGCCATCGAGTATGTGGAAGTGGTAATACGACAGGCCAGAATTTTAAATTTGAATTAGTTGCCTTTCCAAACGCCTCTTCATACCCGTTACCACCAGGCTGCATCGCGTTGACGATGCTCTCGGTGAACAAAGCTCGCCGCGGTATTAAGCAATTACCGTGCGCGCGCGCACGACGACGACGACGACGAGAAGGGGTTGATTAAAAGCCGACGTTGCCGCTGGGTAAGCAAAAGAGGTAGGCGGCCGCTTTACGTCACTCAGGGGATGAAATTTTAAACAGCGAGAAAGGAATAAAAAAAAAATAAGCTCTGCAACAACAAAACTTACCCGAACCCAATTTTTTTCATTGTTTATTTATTCTCGCTATTTAATAGTTTAAAGCTGATGAAAATTTATGGGCATTCGATCAATGTGAAAAAACTCGTGAAAAATAAAAAGCTGAGCTTTCACAAAAATTTTTATATCCATTTTTTTTTCCTCCTTAAATCATCGTATTATAAAATGGGATTTTTAAATTATATGTATTTTTTCCTCTGCATTTTTATGATTTATCATCGATTGAAATTTACTTTTTACTTTATACATAGATATAATAAAAAAGCTCAAGTGAACGTTTTGAAATGAGTTTCATTCAAAGTCAGATATTCAAATACTTTTATGCCACACTAGATATTCTTCTCTGTACTACTGCTACTACTACTACCACGTTTGTCTCTCATTTTATTTTTTTTCTCTTCTTTCACTTCATACCTCACCGAGTATTCCCAACGTCATTCCCCATTCTATCGTTGCACGGTCCTGTTTCAAGCTTATACGACGTCGATGTAATATTTTGCATGCATGTGGTCATTTCTAAGCATCACCAACGTACACTTTTCTCAATATACCATTTCCCCATTTTAACAGTATCTACCAATCCGCCATTTCGCGTATTCCACTTGCGATTCGATAGCACTTTCTCCATTTTTAAATGAAAAATAATAAAATCCACTGATTCAAATATTAGGTGAATTGACATTTGAACTGATGAACTAAACAAAGGTTGAATAATTAGAAAAAATGATAAAAAAATATATAATTGGTGATGGAAATTCGAATGGAATATATGATACACGTGGCCGTATACCAAGAGACAAACTAACCCAACCACACGCACGGTTGGTTTACCATCGATATGTCAACATGTCGGAAGCGTCGCGATTCGAATGCATTTCACGGTTGCGCGACTACGAAAATTGGCTCGGGATTTGCTTTGGAAATATGTGCCCAACGGAAGGGTACGAAAAATTCGTATATACTCTGCCCCCTTTCCCCCTTTGCTGCAGTCTCACCCACTCTCACTCCCATCCAACCCCTTTCCGACTCATATTTTCAGACTTGATATATATGCATGCGTATGCAGTCGATATATAACGGTCGCATGAACAATAGAATGGGTGGACGGGAAAAGGAAATACGTACCCGTGTTTTGTAAATTATGAGAATTGTATACTATACGGATCTTTACGGCGAGTATTGTTAAAAGTCTTCGAAAGAATTACAAAGATAGACAAAATTTATTTATAATACATCGAATCACATTGAGTTTGGGGGGTAATGTACACTAATGGAAAAAATTAAAGGGTCAAAAAATTTTGCGGAATTTCCCGGTGTTGTTTGACAGGTTGTATTTCAGTGAAAAATGGTCGTATCGAGGTTTTAAAAAAAAGAAATTAAAGCTGAATGAACAAGCTATCCGATCCCAATGATGGTTTAGCTGCAAAAAATTTTCCCAAGTGCGTGAACTCAAAAAAAAAATAGCAACAAAATTTGCGAATTTTTTTTTTTCGGGGTGTTTCTGAAGATTACATAATAACTGTGCCTTCTAAAATTTTCAGGACACACGATCTGAAAACTTGAATTTCAGAGCTTCAAATTTCTTTTTTTGGAATTTTGATTACGACCATTTTTCACTGAAATACAGTCTGTCAAAAAACACTGGAAAATTTCGCAAAATTTTTTGACCCTTTAATTTTTTGCGTTAGTGTATTCTTAGTCAGACTTATCAGGAAATTATCTAAGTGTACATAATCAACTACAATTATCAAGAAACTGGAAGTAACCAATTAGTTATCGATTTTGGTTCAACGTTCAAAATTATAAATATGAATTACCAGACACAACTTTGTTGTTGAAAACTTCCTGAGATAGCCCAAGGAATTATTAGTGACCTACATTAAATACAAAAGATCTATATTTAGATACTTTCATCTATTTCATTAACGACCTTCAGAGGGTATTTAATAAAATAATTTCAGAAGGAAAAATACAATAACTATTTATTTCAAAATTTAGCAAAATTATGAAATCAAAAAATTCGTAAAAGCTGTAAGATTTCTCATGTGTTTTTATTATGAGCAAATGAATTATTGTGTGAAGCTGAATAAACTGATTTAGTTGAACCGCAAATGTCAGTTTGTGAAATCGACGACTTGAACAATCTCAAGCATATGTTTGGCGTTGTGTGTGGCTGATCGTGCGGCCTCACCTTAATTGAGAGAAGGAGGGGTACACATTAATTACAATGGCACGATTACCACGCTAGGGAATTGATAACCAGGCGTACCAGCACGATTGGATTATCTCTTGGGTGCTCGTAAATGCGCGAGTTGACGTCACCAATGCCGCCTTCCTATATACTAGAGTGAGATTAATCGCTGATATTCTCGCTTCAGCCCCGATGGTTGGAATATATCAGGATATATATGTGAAATTGCAATGTCACAGCTATTTCAAGTTGCAATCAGATATAATTTGTCTTCAGATTTTAGCAATTTTTTATTAACAAATCAATTTTTTTTCCTATCATATAAAAAAGTTCTTTTAAAATGCAATTTTTCCACTATACCATCAGATTTAATTACTCATTTTTAGTTTAAAATTGACATCATCGATTTACATGAGTTATGTTTGCATACTTTAATTAAATTCAGAATTGTTACCAAGATCTGAACAACCCTTTCCTCCCTCACAGTCGTAATTTATAGCGATAGCAAATCGCGTAGCCATATATTTGGAACGAATCGCTATTCCGACTGTTGATCCCCAAACAATGAAATGAAAATTACATGTCATTATTATTACTATTATTATTAAAATTATCAAAAGTCGTTTGACATTAGAATATTTTGATAAGAGTCTTCAAAAAGAAAAATGAATGAATGAATGAATGAGTGAATAAATAATACTTAGTTTTACTAGAAAATTAAAAGTCGACTTGAACTGTCGACTGAGTTTTGTGGACTCTTTTATCACAAACGATTTTTCAAATGACAATTTAATCTGGATTAGAGACCGGACTGATGTGAATACGGTTGACACAACTGAAAAAAAACCTGTGTATTTAACTACATTCAGTAAAAATTCAACGAGATTAAATTATTGTCCCAACTAACTTAAAACAGTTGAACAATTGAACCAAGAAAAAATCGTACTCTACAATTGATTCAAGCTAACAAATTGTAATTGTCCCAATTGTCTTCCGATTGTTGAAGCTGCTATCGAGGACATCTGGAAATTACGATTTTTTTTTTAATTCAATAGACAATTTATGTCATCCTTCGACTTCTTTTCTAGTAAAATCAACTCAATTTATCGCGCACTCATAAAAAAATCGCTTCTATTTAAATTCCCTTTTCTCTTGTATACTCTAAGACAATTAAAATAATAGTCCTCGAGGATAGTATTATTTTTGAAATTTCATTATACGAAAATTTCATGAATAGAATTAATTTTCATTTATTATTGTCAAGCAATGTAACATCTCACTCGAATGTCATATAAATATACTGTTGGCCCCAAATGGGAATATCTTGAAAAGGTGGCAGTTAGCTTATATTCCAACTGAACCATCAAGCTACAGCCAGGACGGATGAAAGAGCTAAAGTGGCATTGAGAGAAGCACATGCGAGTATGAAAGTTATAGAGAAGGGAATTAAGTAGTAGAGGGGATCCCTACAGAGAGGATGAGGTCGAACTCGTAACCCAACACTTGTGCTCTACGGCTTAAGTTTCATAATACCGCTCGCGGCAAACTGCGATACAGGAAGGATACCAGGTACCTCGTATAATTTGCATATCGTCAGCATCGAGCGACTACAGCTGAATGAACGTGGATGGAAATTGACAAGTCCATGGGAATATAGTGACAAGGAATTGAAGTATAATGTTAATTTTTAAAGAATTTGTTCTTTTTTTCATCCATATCTCATTCTTGCAATATTCAAGCCAAGTTTTTCATGTCTATACAAACTCAATTACTATCACAAGTACTTGACAAAAAAAAAAGCGTGAGAGTTTTCATCCAGGGAAAGAGTTTTTTAGAATTTTATTCTTGCGGTGAAATGATAATAAAGTTAAAAAAAAAATGATATTCAATCGGAATCGATATCAATTTAGCGCAACCCTTAATTTATATATGTATACAGTTATACCAGGATGGAAAGAGAGATATTCCTCTCTCCTGCTTCTATCGTTCTCATTCCCACCAACGTCCAACGTATTCTCCTGGTGGTTGAGTTTATATACGAAAGGCTCCCTGGGCGCCGTTAGCTTGGAAGTCGAGAGTCATCCATATACATCGGGAAAATTAATATCTTGGGCTTCGTCGGGTTCGTTCGCGCACTGAATAAACTTGTAAGATATAAATATATATATAGATAAGAACCCGGCGGCCTTTTTCATAGTACTATAGTTAAGGTACCCTCACTTTTGGTGCATCGGTTCAACCTTGCCTCATCTTTTTCATCGTTGTGCTTCGAAACTTCCTCTTTTTCTTTCGTTATATTTTTTTTTTTTTTTGGTTCCTCGCCATTTCACTTTTTTACCGCGTCTTTTTATTCATTCTTCATCGTTTCTATCACCTCAGCTCGTTTTCATCGTTAACTAAATTTCTCCGTCAAATAAATTCGGAAACTTCTGCAATGATATTATTATCACACGATGGAAAAGCCACAATGCATAGCTGCATCGTTTGATAATAAAATATTTAATTAATATTTCTTTCATTTTTGTATCTAAATTGATTATAATTAAGAAAGGATAATTTTTTTATGTATTAACAAAGGAATTTATTAGCTACTAATGAATCTATTATTAAATCTATTAATAAATCTTAATTAACTCTTGATAAATAATTTTAGAATTTAATAAATATCATTATTAATAGCCATTAAATACTGCTACCAATGTAACTTGTTTTTATGTCGACAATTGTGTTAATTGTGTTAATTAAATTAATCCATAATCTCTTCGATGTAAATCGTAAAGTGGACTAAATTACAATTCATGTATACTCTGTTGTATTGCTGATTCAGTAGAAGCATCTATCAGCCGTCTGAAACCAGATGCATAATTTTAGAATATATCAATTGACTAGAATTTCAAACCAACACTCCATCATACACGTATACACACACGATCCAAAATATATATCCCAAACATCAGCGCACAGAAGTTGAAACGGTTGGTCATTACATATTCATGTGCATCAGCCACTCACCGAATATATATCTAGCGTTTACCACCACCAACGTCGTTTTAACTATTAAACTTGTGGTAAGATTAATCAACAATTTAATGTGTTCAAATTTTGATGCACATTATTTAATGATATCAATGGTAAATCTGATTTTTTGAATTTTTTTTTCGAGAAACAATTGTAATTAATGAAATCTGATATGAATTTGAATACGCATTATGATTAAATTCAATGGAGCATAGGGATAATAATAACCACCATGGGGATGTTAGAGATATTCCAATACCTCCCTCGTGATGGTTTTTTTTGTTTTTTTTTTCTTCATTCCCCTTTACCCCCATAGACTGGGCGCGATCGATTCGCATTAAGCCCCCGCGTGGCGTTTATGTGTGGTCGAAGCTCGATAACGAAAATGCCTAGGGCAAAGTTGGCTCGGTTGAAAATGGATGTCGTAAAATAAAATTGACTGGTGAATAGTTCGAATGTATACGTATGGGGATAGTGAGGCGAAATAGGCCATCTAAAATTTTATGATTGGCAGATTTGAGTATTTTTATGTATTATATTTGTTTTTTTTTTCGACTTATTGATCATATTGAGAAATATTTAGATTTATACGAATAATTTATGTGTGTTTTCCAAACTTTTTTCGTCCCCGCCAATTTAAAAACCTAAAATTTTTCATATAAATTTGATAACGTAATACCGACTGATGGTAAATAAAATTTGTTTTATAAAAATATGACAGTTATTCATTGTCACGATGTTCTACAAAATGTCTATTTGGAATTGAGAATAATATAAATATATGATGTTTTTCATCATTGCAGGAAACAGCAATTTGGAGCTGTTCGATAGTGAAAGTGGACCGGACCTTACACTGTCACCTCAAACATTTACGTCAACGGCGGAAGCCTTTATCAACGACAATAGCGACAGTCTTGGGGTGCCTGGTGACAACGACATGGGTAAGTCCTTCATATCTTTATTTATTTTATTTTCCCCAACCATATCATCTGCACGAATACGACAGACGACAATAACTCTCATCCTCTTTTCTTCTATTTCATCACCCCCTTTTTGGCTGGCTGTCTGTCTGCCTGCGTGCGTGTCTGTATATATATATCCGTGTCATCTATTTCTTTGTCACTTTCCGATGACAGAGATACAGTCCAAGACACTTTTTTTATTTTACTCAAGTCTAGTTTGACAGGAAAAAATATATACATGAATAAAACACAAGAACAAAGTTGGGGAAGTTAACAAGACAGTATGATATGGACAAAAAAATTGATTGGCATTATATTTAACACAACGAATATGTGACAAACTTCAAGGGAAATTTATTCCTTGATGTTAACAAGATCTGTTCTAATAAGAATTAGATGGAATCAGTAATTTGCGATAGTTCGTCGTCGATTTTTACTTCATTACTTTTATTTTGATAACTACTGTACCATGAAGAAGTTACAAGGGAAGTAAAACGAAGTTTATTAGTGTGGAATTCGAAGGACTGTAGATTAGGTGCTAAAGGAAAGACCTCATCGGATAGGTCATTTCGGAGACGGCAGTACTCTAGGAATAAAAGTGCGGAAGAAATGGGACGTTCTGGATCTCTGAAGCTGAACGGGAAATGGGCGTGCAAGCAATGAGACTCTTGTTGTTGTGCCAGGGACTATCGATTCGTCGTCAGAAGAACAAAGTCCATAAAAATATCTATAGAAAAGACGAAGATCTCCGAATAGCTTTTCCTTTGAATGGAGTCCAGAATTCCGAAAGTGCTATACTAGTGTATAATGTGTGGAAATTGCTGGATGATTATAAACTGCAGATCTTTCAAAAGCAAAAACGCAATGAGGCTGAAGTGCAATAAGTGTCGAAATGGAAATCAAAGTATTTTAATAGTGTGCAGCAATTAGTTGTAATTAATTGATTAAACCTTTTGTAAGAAAACTACGGCGTTGGAAGCCATTGATATTGATAAAAGAAATATCTTTTGATGTTTTTTATTTTCTTTTCCTGCCCTTTTTTTCTTACTTCTAGAAAGAGGAAGAAATTCTTGGATAATGACGTATAGATCAGAGTGAATTGGTCCGAAAACATGAAATGAAACTCAAAGAATAACGTGAAAAATGAGGCAGAAAACAAAATGACGCGGGTTTATACGCAACTTTGAGTCCATAGAAATCGGTAGAATATTGCATTTCTGAATTGAAGCAATTAAGAGGTGACAAGTTGAAAGGGCAATGGGTAAATGATATCTTGTCAACTGAACCCTCTGTTCAAATCGATCGAATAATATAATTTCATATACAAATACAAAGAAACCAGTCATGAACATTCATTCCAATTAAATTCAATGCATCGCAAATTGTAAAATACTATTCAAAAATCTATCACTGTCATTATCGTCCAATTCGAGAACAAAGAACTTTTCAATTTTATATACAGTAACTAAGCTATTTCATTTATTTATTTCATAACATTTATTTATTTTATTTCCTCTTTGGCTTTGGAATGATTCCTTGAATTCGGACGAAATTCTCATGGGTATGCTGCTGTATTTAGGAACAAAAAAAATATAGCATCAGGATAACTCTACCAACCTAGAGGACAAGATAGGGCGGATGAGAGTGCGAGAGTATACTGTAAGGAGTGAGCTGGATGCAGAGGGAAATGGTTGAACCTCGTTCGCTCTAATGCGGGCTATTCAGCTCCCACAATGCACTAGTAATACGATTTCATCATGCCAAGCCCATCTCCACTTTCTCTCATCTCTCTCTCTGTCTCTCTATCGTCCTCTCTGCTTAACCTTTACCTCCTTGTGCTACTGTAAATGCGCGCGTGCTTCCTAACCCATCATACATGGGACAACCGCCAGCGGGAGCCACTGATGAACATCAGACGAATGTCGAAGTCGCAATACGAATTCTATCTATGGCTTCCGCATGCTCTCTAGAGAATTCTCCCTCAACCCTCCAGGCTAGAAGCTTTTCTATAAAGTCTACATACATGCTTTATGTATATATATATTTCGTTTTGTACCTTTACAATCGGCTTTAGTAAATCGCAAAGACCAATTAAATTAATTGGAATTGACTGAATTTATTTTTGCGGTTGGTAAAAATAAAAAAAATTATTAGAGAGTAATGTTCTTTTTTTATTTTTTATTTAGGTGAAAATTTATTTGCCGAAAAATGGTTTTATTATCGGAAAAACATTTTGTTTATGAGTGTAATATAAAATCAAATAAAAATATAAATGTGTGAGAATGTTGCGTGCATAGTTCAGTTCACGTTTCGGAATTTTTCGAATTCCCGATCGTAAAAATGTTGAAAAAAAAAACAAAATAGGAAAAAATACGAAGGGATATTTCGATTTAGTCCATTCCAAGAAGTAAGGTGACTCAATGGCAATTGCCCACAGTTTTTCTTGTCGTATCACGTGGATAAAACCCAACATCGACTAGCATGTGAAGTACGTATAATCAGCCAACGTTCAATGTCCTTTTTTCCTATACCTCCGTTTATTCTCATTCTATCCCATAGAAATTTAATCCACCACGGGCGCTAACGGTGAACTGGGATTTGTAGCGCTTACCGATTAGAACCGACAATGTCGACAACGCGACGCCAGAGGGCGAAGTGTGAAAATGACCGAATAAAAATGTCGAGAATGGCAATTTGGAACTGGCACTACCCCACCATCCCTATCTTCCAATCTATCTCCTCTCATACCACACGTCGTAACGGTATGGTTTATCCACCCTTTCAACCCTCATCCTTAACATATCTATGGATATTTCCTCTCTCATCTGTTCCATCTTCTCTATCTTTCCCATTTAGTCTAACGCTCACGTAATTGGAAATCATTTTCCCAATTGCTTTGAGCCTATTACATCTAAATCCAATAATATAACTATAATCGATTAATGCCGTTACATCATTTTTGCAATATTATACTTTATAAAATTTCTTTTGAAGAAAAAAAAATTTTTTTAAACTACTAAATATATTTAAAATGTTAGAAATTATCTATCAAGTAATCCCATGAGTTCGTCACAATTTATCAAACGAAAAATCTATAAATTAATTTCACAACAATTATTTATATAAAAAATAATTAACTGATTTTCTGTTTATTCATTTTTCTTCTTTTACCTTTTAAATTTTTTTATTTACATTTTATGAATGAGGAAAAATTAATATAATGAAAATTTTTTATTCTGTATAAAATTTGTTATTCAAATAAAAGAAAAATATGGGACGCCTAGACACAGGGTGTTTTGGTAATCTCGCGAATCCTTTCATTAACGGGCACAGAGAGGCTCGTAAAAAAAAAAAGTGATGTGGCATTACTCAACGTCACACGGCTGTGATTGGGTTGGAGGTACCAGCAGTGTGCCTGCAACAGGAGATATAGTAATGCGGGTGGGTGAGTGTGGGCGACAGTAACTAAACAAGAGTGGAAGGGTGAATGGTAATTATCGTAGGGTGATTTAACGCCGGTTTATATGCATAAAGTGTGCAGTTTACCCCGTGTCACCTGGTGCTCTAACAATAGCTGTGATGTCCTTTACTAATAAACTGTAACTAAATTTTGAACGAAAACATACCTCTATGTCCATGAGTTCAATAACTAGAACTATGAAATTATTTTATTTCAATTCTCTAATTTATTTTATGCGAAAGTTTATTAACATTCGGATGAATAAAAAATTATCGCAATTAAAAACAATAAATTCATTCACCTGTTAATGCCGCAGTTGCATTCAATGAATTTAATTTATCCCTTTTACAATTAATTC
>JAQQBR010001835.1:2905319-2918759 GCA_030347285.1 Microctonus hyperodae
ATAAGTATAGATTTGGATTAATTCTGGATGAATTATATAAGTTAATGTATAGTACATTGTACTTTATGTTGTTTGTGCAAAAAAATTATGACATGAATGCTGCCAGAAGATACATTGGTTTTACTCATAGTGAGTTTACGACTCTCCAAAGTCATTACCACTCTCAACGACTTCATCCCCACTAGTAATTTTTTTCCTCTATTACAACCCTCGTCGTTTCTACTTTGATGCTGAGGTACTGGAGAAATCGATATACATGTCTCGATTATTAACGTCGTGAAAAAAAACTCATTGGTTTAAAACGATATACGTACCGGGTGTTTTATTTTATATAAACAAGATAAATATTTTCAAGCCAATTAATAAATAAAAAAAAGTTGATAATTAATAATAGATAATTAATTAATAATTACAAGGCACAATGGGGATGAAAAATTGGAAAATAAATTTTTTACATCAATTTAATAATTATTTTATTATTTCAAAGTATTTAATTAATTTATTTACATTCCAATTATTTTTTTTTTGGTATCACAGAATATTTGTCATTAAATTATTTCGAAAAATTTTACAAAATAAACCTGTAATATATTTTTTTTTTAATTATAAATCATGTGATTAAAAATAGTGAATACACAAAAAAAAAATAATTGATTCATTTTATAATAAAATTTATAATTTTTTCGTTCTCGTTATTTTTATTACATATATTTCAACTGCGACGTATTACAGTGGGTAATAATAAATTCTCCATTTTCTGTGAAAGGAACATAAACTAAAAAAAAAAAATAGAAGTATAAATCAACTTCACAAATTTATTTCCCGGCAAATGAGTTTATTCCCTATCAGTGAATTTTACTCTTCCACCTACTCATCGTTCGTACACATAGAACGTAAAGATGAGGGAAAAATAGGGGTGCGAGCAGCAGTAGTTAATCAAAAATTAATAAATCAAGAACTCACTACTTGAAATCCGGTGAATTATGTACGAAAAGGAAATAATATTACTCTCGTTCTTCATTTCAACTGCCTTCATTTCTATATTTTCCATCTAATTTGTCTTTCACCATCTTCAGTTATCTAATTAACTATTCAAATCCTCCATTGAAACCACATGAAAATAATAAAAGAAAATAAATAAATAAAAAAATAATGAAAAGGAAAAAAAAATCATTCTAAATATTTTAAAATAAAATATTTATTATTTATAATTGTTATAACTATATTTATTTGATAAAAAATTTTGTGTAAATTGAGCTGTTGATTAAATAGATAACTCAATAATTTATTTATTTTCACTAAAAGAAAATTAAAAACTTTTATTTCTCATTTTCTGAATAATTTCATAATTATTAATAATGATGAAGTGCACAATTGTATTTGTATACATTAATTTATATTGCAAACAAGCGAACGAAGTTTACAATAATTACAATATTGCCTTGGATATATATATAAACAATTCCAAAGAGTAATTTAATAAAGTAAAATTATTAGCCAAGCACGTAAAATAAAACTATTCGTGAATTATTTCACTTTGGTAGAACGAAAAAAAATTAAATAATAATTAAATGAAACCTTCATTATTTTATTAATGAAAAAATATCATTTGTTTTTCCTCTGTGTGTGTGTTCGTGTGTGCATGTACTTGAAAAATATTTCAATTTTAAATATACGAATAATATAATTGATGAACAAAAAAAAAATCAGTATAATTAAATTATATTTTTTAATTTTCTTTTCATATGAAAAATAAAATTGAACAAATTGAACTTCAAAGGATTGAATAGTAGAAGGAATTTAATACGCTCCAACCAAGGACTTTGATTATATTATACCTCGTCCAACATTTCATTCAATTTCACGAACGCTCGAAATAATCAACGAGTATGCGAGAAATTCATTGAATAATTTTCTAGAGAATTTCAACAATGCACGCGCGCTCGCGTATACAAGCCTTGATTTTTACTGAATTTACCGTCCTCTATACAATTTACATCACATACCACTGGCTAATATATATTTCCATGAATATTTCAATCTCGTTTACATGTTGCGAATAAATAATCATTTAAAAAATTCGCTTATTCATTAAGTGATGTAAATGCAATTAATACTAATATGAATTAAAAAACACATTCATAAATGTAATATCTATTTTTTATCTCCTTTATCTCAAAGATAGTGGCAGTGAAAGAATGACTGAAGAGGGCGCGCAGGTGTTGCTCGACGTCAGTTACGATTTAACTTGCGACAAAGAGAAACGATGTACTTTTCTCGGAGGGAAAAAAAAAAAATTGTGACACTCAGGTAGAAGAGAAAATTCAACTGATAAAATTTATATTCTCTAGGACTTATCGCACGATGCATTTTATTAGCGGATTAAACTTTCCATATCCGACAGAAGCGATTTATTTTTTTAACGCTCTGTATATATTTTTCCCATGGCATACGGAATAAAAATAAACAAACTAGAAATGGAGAAAGAAAATAAATATTAAAATAAAAGTAAATGTGACAGTATGTGAAAATTTATAATTCACTGCACAAGTAGCTCATGCATTTTTATTTACATTCAAAAGATCCTTCAGGAGATTTTTTTTTTTTCAAAGCAATCGTTACAATTGACGTCACTGCACGTATCCAATCGGTCATTAAAGAGTATCCCAATGTGGAAGGTTACTAAAGACAAACAGGCTTTGGATCGAGGACGATCAATCTTTTATATATATTGAAGCTTTACAAGCTCTCTATTTCTCATCGATTCACATCAAGTCCTGCTTCAGATGTTGAAACGAGTCAAGTGGTCACTCTCCTCGTATATAAACGTGATACACGGACTAAGTGTTGAATCAATCCTTTTTACTGACAAATCTCGAAATTTTTAAATTCAAGATTGATGATAAACCCTTTTCTTTATTTATAAATAACATGAAAGAACCAATGAATTTATAGTATTACAATTGATATAATTAATTTCAAGTTGAATTATTAATTCAATTAAATATTTATTTGTAACTATTTAAATTACAAAATTCCTTTTCTGAGTTTATTCATTTTTTTTAAACACAAGAAATAATTATAATCCTGTACATGTTTTTTGTTTTTTCATTTCAGGGAGTAGCGAAGAGTCCAGAACAGTTCCAGGAGAGCCAGGTAAACTTGGTGTGAAGAAACCAAGACCAAAACCATCATCACCGAATCGTCAGGGACCGCAACAGTGTCAGGTAGATTTTCATTATTATTATATATTATTATATGTATATTATTATTAACTAGCCTTAACCTGCGACTCTGCTCGCGTTTGACACACTTGAATAATACATATTATTTTGCAAAAAAAAAATCGACATTTGTTGTAAAAAAAACCCATGCCTATAACTATTTTGAAAGCGAAATATAGAACTGTGCACATTTTCGCCTTATTCAGTGCTGTGGTTTGGACGTGATGCTCGGACACCGTACAGACATTCACATTTATATAGGATAGATTTATAAACTCCTTATATTTCCATTCATCTTCTCGAAAGTCCATTGTGAATCATAATATAGTTTCACAATAGAAGGCGATGGGTGGCTCAGTGAGTAGTGTGCTTGTACATACGCTGTAAAGTCGATTCTCGATGGACCCAAGTCGAAATTTTGTTCCTACATTAGACCTTTGTGCTCTTTGCTGAACCTCAAATGTACTTCGTTAGTCCTGATTAGCGCCTTTTTAGTACCTTTCTATACTTGTATCTTAATAATTCCTTAGTTTTCGTTAGTTTTTAATTCGTTCCACCTTTTTTAAACCTTAAAATGGAAGAAATGGAAATATTCGCCATTTTTAAGGTGTTAAAAAGGACCAAAATTGAAAATAGTACCTTCAATTCCTTTGTTAAAAAAATTTCTACTCGGGCAGGTTCCAATCTCGCCATGTAACGCTGTGGGGAACATTAAGAGAAATTAATAGTTTCACAATATATTTTATTTTTCGTTGGATATTTTTTTGAAGAATTCAAAATTATTTCATTCAATGACAAAACGAAATTAGAGGAATGTTTAGTCGACTTGTTATACACATGCATAGATGAAAAACTTTTCGGATTTACTAACTCATTCTACGTCCCGGCTGTGCTTGCGCCACCGTGATAGTGGAAAGTAACGGACGTTAACGAGAATGACCCAGTTTAAGCATTGCGTACCGCGCATACATACAAAACATTTATATATAAAACTATGATACATCAAAAAATAACTACACATATGTGTTATAAATAGTATATACACATTTATATTTATATACAGGCACTGACCGTTGGCTATACGACGACCATATATTTTAAACCGAGACGAGTGCGAGCTTTTATCGACTGTGTACTGTGCACAAGTGCAATTAACGACAATACCGATAAAATAGAATTTCCAACGCTTCGGGTTGCCGTTGGGTTGAAAGAAAAAAAGAAGTAAAGGATTTCTATCTATTGTTTCTCTCGACTTCCAACTCTGTATTTTATCCTCACTATTTTATTCCCCTATCTTCTTTTTTACTTTGTATTATTTATTTCCTTCATTTTTCCATTCACGAACAAAGCATCATGAATGACTTTGTTTTTTTTTATTCTATTTTCTGATCCTGTTGTTTCACGATTGAATAGCTCACGGTAATGTCCACTCATGCCTGTGCGAAATGTCAAGAATATTTAGAAAGAAGAAAAAACCAAACGCTACAAAACACAAAAAAAACATAGGAAAAATTGTATTTCAAATTTATATATCATTTTAATTTGGGATGAATATTAAATTAATAATATGTTGATCTACTTATTTATATCGTGTGAGAGTATAGCAAATAATTTTACTAATGCAAACAATTTCATGTGTCAGTCTAGTAAGTGTTTGTGTGTACATTGCCATTGCACCAAAGGATCTATCAAATATTCTGTGTCTTATACAACCATAAATAGACGTGAATATGTGTACGCCTGTGAATGTGTGTGTGTGTGTATTAGTATTGGTGGTTGCCCGAGGAAGACCCTGTTGAATATTCAACAAACGCCAACCCGTTGAGCGCACCAGGCGAACACGACATCCCTAATGTCGACGACATTAGTCGAGGGGATGCCACGTAGCCGCGAGGACGATGTTTAGGAGAACCCACTAACCGCTTTTAGTATGGGTATAAATGTATACATGTATGTTTGACCCTTTTCGAGAGTATGGATCCTCCATCGTCTTGGTTTAGTCTATATACTGATGCATTGCCTCATATCCAACCAACAACCGCGCCCGCGTGGCTTCAATACTATAAGCCTGGTTATCTCCCCCAACGTCGATCTTCAAGCCCCCATCGGAGTTGTGGAAGAAGCATCCTCAACCTTGTCACGTAATTAAATGACGTCCCGCACGACTTGTTGACAAGCAACGACCATGTATCGAGTTAGTGGCAAATTAAACTCATGGGGAAAGTACCAAAGCCCAACTTTCAAGATAAAGCAACGGATGGATGGCTGATTATTTACTTTATTCACAAAATATATACGAAAAATCATACGGATTATTTATCCATTAATTTGTATTATCATTGTGAATTAAATCTCGATTGAAAGTGAAACAAATCTATCAAATCTAAAGTGTATACATAATAATATTTCTTGAATAAAAATCGGCAAAATGTTGGTACAATCTAAATCACTAAAGTGAATTACATTCAAATTGAACATTCACTTTGTCGTAACCATCAGTAGATTGGAATTCAATCCTCTCACTCCTCTTCACCTGACGCCACGAGAAATCGATTTACTATCGTCGAATGCTTTGATACAAATCAAGACTGTTCGTGTCAATATAGTATCCTACGTACAACTTCAACTGTGTATACCAGGCACATGCAAGCACAACACATGTCTCCACTGTACATACCTATACATATATTCACCTAATCTCTCCGAGTCTCTCCGTTCTCGAACCCCGACTCATACTGCGCACTGTACTCAATGTATGTAGCTTGAAGCAATCCGCGTCGAGCAGCGCTCGTTAAGTTAATTAATTGGCCAACAAGACCAAGTCTCTTGGACTTGATAGTGGAAGGTTTCCCCTGTCACATGGTCGAAAGACTCAACACATAACAGACAAACAAGCTGGGACGCAAGAGGATGACGGTTATCAAACTAACCATGACCGTGTATCCTCATTTGGATTCAGCACAAATGATATGTTTCACGGTATAGTTTGTGACATCGTCGCCATCATTTTCATCATCAGCATTTATCACTGTGTCAAGTCTCGTTTGGGTTAATGAAACATCGATATGCGAATTTCGTATTCGGAGAAATAGTTTAGTGTACATTGGCAACGAGTTGAAGGCTCGGGTATATTTGGGCATTTGGAAGATCGTAGACTTTGGATGAAGATGAAGGTTTCCAAACTGAATCCGGAATGCCAGTAGAGTAAATTATGTTTGTTTAGCTCTTGAAACGGCGCTAGCATGCAAAAGAGGATGAGCACATTGATGGAATTTAAGTCGAATTTCATCGAGGATTCAAATAGAATATGGCTGTTGGCAAATGACGAATGTATAGACAAATTAAGAACTAACATTGCTGGCGCATGTTGATAATGATAATGATGGAAGTGGTGCGCAGTGGCATTTATCGTTTTTAATGTCGTAAATTGAAATCTAAACGCGTCAACGCTTATGTATGTAAAGCTCTTTACAAGTTAAGCTACACAAATTAGATGTTATTCTGAGGCGCTGCGGATTCAGGATGTCGCGAAAGGGGATTTTGTAGACAGGATAGAGAAGCGGGATATAGCCAAGACATTTACGCTGTAATATTCGAACCAATGTTTATACTACGTTCAGATTGTCGGTTTTCCAATTTTACTGCTAATGCCTATCCATTTTCTCATGTCCTTTGTACTACATTGGTCTTGCTCCACCTTAAGCTTTCTGTCTTGTGCATTGAACACTTTCTATTACATTATTTTAATTTGATTCGTGACAAGTTTCAACTACTGCAAGCATCTCAATAGATAACCTGAAGACAAAAGAGACGAAAATGCATTCATAGTAATAAAATAACCGGTAGATTTTGATGAATATTGGAATGACATAGATTTACTTGACGTGCCGATGGATCTCAATTGTACAAATTTCACATTTCTTGAAATGATTCACATAAAAATGTGTATGAAACTGAAAAGAAAAAAAAATATAGATTGAATGAAAGAAAAAACAGGGTGAATATTGTGACAAACGAATTTCGGGGTTTTATGCGACATCGGGTGAAATCGATTTTGATTTTCAAATGCCCGCTGACGTGTGCCAATGAGCGACGATTCGCGATGAAAACGGTCATGAGAAAATGGAAAAAGTAGAGTATGAGGGAGAGAGGCACAGAGCAATCGTAAGAGGACTTTTCCAATAATGGACCTTGGCATACTAACTCACCCTCATGCTTTCGAGTTCTCTTTTACTTCCTTTTTTTTTATTTCCACTGTATTTTCCCAGCAATCCATATCCAGCTGACGACGCAGGTGTATTGGAAATTAATTTCGATTTCCTGTTTCAACTTTCAACATTGTATGGATGATAGCGACCAAGTTGCAAGAATCGGTACACTCCATTTGAAAATGCGATAGCGAGAAATTGGACTGTGCTTTTATAGACTTTCTATTCATTATTCTCTGTATATACATATGCATTTTTCTTTCCTTCATTCATTTTCATTTAATTTATCGTCAGTCAAGTTCACAAAACGAAGGAATAGCGCGCGAGCCTTTTAGAAAGTTTCATATAATAGAAGTGGTGCTTCTGTCGTCTCATCATCAAAAGACAAATGGATAGTTAAATAGACCAATAAAAAGAAAAATAGAAGTGGAAAAAATGCAAACGCTTTTGAACATGAAGATGAATGAAGAGAAACGGGAAATGAAAGTCCAAGAATGATGAGACGCAAGAGCGGACAAGAGTTCCAGGGGTTATGTGCTCACACTATGTATTTCAGAATAGCTACCCGGATATTAAAAGCTAACGTTACTCTTGTTTCTCTGTTTCTATATAGGTGTGCGGCAAAGTGTTCAACAACGCTTCAGCCCTGACGAAACACAAGCTGACGCACAGTGACGAGCGGAAGTACGTTTGTACTATGTGCGGGAAGGCGTTCAAGCGACAGGATCACTTGTGAGTTGAGTTTATTCTCTTTTTATTTTTCCCCATTCGCATTTATGTGTCATTAAAAATATATCATCATGTTCCACCTTTCGTGGTATTAGCTTCAATTTAATGTTCTATTAATGCTGAATGCTGTATTCAGTAATAATATATTTGAGTTGTTTCTGATTCCGTAAAGTCACTTGACTATATAAGTTATCGCTTGAAGTGGTGCTACGAAAGGCGAGTGAATTTAAGGAAAGCAAAAAGGAAAAAGAAAAAAAGAACAGTATCATGAAAGAGGAATAAATCTAGAGAGAGGAAAGAGCAGGTGGCGAATGCACAAAAGCGTGTGCGCTTGGACAGTAGAGAAAATTCAATTCTTTCAGTGAATATAGGAAGAAAGGAATAAAATAAAAAATCAATAGAAAGAACGAGCACGTGATAGTGCGAAAGAAAAAGAAATAAGCTAGAAGAAAGAGATAGGTTGGTTCGCCGCGTTGTACTTTTCTTCAAAGACGGATCTTTAAATCCTCTATCCAACAATCCAACAAGCGTCGTCCGTCGGGTGCACTACTTCGCCTCTGGAATTCGAGTTCATCCTGCCTGGACAGCATTTCCGATTCGTATTTTTTTTTCTCTCATATCCCTTTGCTTTTCCACTGGCTTCTTCTTTTCTATTTCTTATTGTGGCGGTGGTAGTAGTAGCGTTAGTTGCGGTAGTGGCATTCCTCTTTCCTATCATGTGTACGTATCTCGTTCGACATTTTAACAAAGAATGGTATCCAGCAGTGACAGTATACGTGAGCTGACACAGCGTATATATCCCAATGTCTAGGTGATCTTGAATCCATCCAAACGTCTTTTTCATCTCCACATTTTACGAAAAATAAAAATATATATACCGCTTGAAACTTTTTACATCGAACACAAACACCAATGCTCCTGCATTCATTTGGATCAATACTTTCCGCTGTTTGCCACGAATCCCACTTCATCCACTCGGTTTCAAATGACGTAGTTGATAATTATCCAGAATCCACTATTTCTTTCTAGCAGGCTTTCAAACTTTGAACAAATAATATATATATATTATTTTTATTCCTTGGCCATATTTTTTTCTCCCTTTTTCCATCTCTCAACTTGTTCAGCAACGGTCTCCTTACGCTTCGACGACTATTGCTAAACGTAATTCTAAAAGAGCTTTCCGTGTAGCTCTCGCTCTCTCAATTATCCGTCCGAGCATTGCCATGTTAAAGAAGAAGGAAAAAAAAAAAAGGAAAGAAAAAAAAAGTTGAGCAAATTAGCTTTTACAAATTAAAGCCATTTCCATGGATAGGGGTGAGTGAATTGGTGCAGGGGATGAGAATTAAGCTCGTTTGATAGAGGTTACAGGGGGAACGGAGGGTTTGCCAACTTTATGGACGAAAAGAGCACAGTAGAGAGAGTTTAAGGGAATCCTGACCGGGAGCACCCACCACCATTCCCTATCGGTAGGCTATAAAACTCTTCGAGAACGTTTTTCCGACTCCCTTATACTGTTCGGTCGATTTTCATCCCCTCTTATTTCTTTTGAACAGTGGCCATATACATGAATCTCTGGTAGAATTGCTGAAATTTAGTAGAAACGATATTCCAAAAGGGCACAGGTATATATACGTATGTATATTATACGAGGGTTAAAACGCATTTTCCTCATTCCTTTGTCATTTCTGGAATCCTGGCAATTTCAAACGGGAGGGAGGTAAAGGAGTTGGATGGGATCAAGGGATCTTCAGTGGGAGAGAGATGAACCCTTGACCGATAGTCAATTGTTCATTTAGTGGATAATAACTGTATTATTGATCAGATATTCAAACAAATTAGGACATTGTTGAAAGAAAATTGACAAAAAACATTTTTAAAACAATGTTATTGATAGAATAAATTGTGTAAGTGGTATAAGTTGAATTATTTTCGTATGAAATTTAATCTGATAGTGATTAATTTCATCATGGTAATTTCATGGATATTGATGCAATTATAACGAAGTTATCTGTGTGGGCTTCTTTTAAAGGGAAAAGATGGTTGGATGAAATGTTCGTAGCGGGTAAAAGTTGGTCTTGGGCAGGCGTGAAATTGCCTTTTTGCCTACTTGTTGCTTTCAGGGCGAATGACCTGATTTCAACTCACGAATTCAACCTGTTTGTATATAGATTTCTCTGTGCACACGTGTGTGAATAAATTGGAATTTACAAAACCGGTAAAAATACCAAATAAAAGTTTTTAATTATCATTAAACCAACGAATAAAATCTTTAATAATACAATATTCTATTCAAACACTTTGATATTAATATCAATCTTAAACAAAAAAATGTTTGAAGGTTATTACAATCTCTACATAAAAACAATCATAATTTTTTTCTAAACGGTCCGCTACATGTCCTAACTTTAGAAGTCCCCTGTCGAGTGGGTTAAAAGCACATTCACTCGTACAACCCTCAAATAACTACCCTCACTATACACGAACGATGTACGTATAAAGACACACATGTAAAGACAGAATTGGTCTCCTGTCTTGCGTATTTCGTGTTAGAATTCAGTTGCCTAGAGGGGTTTATGCTGATGCCTCCATGGAGATAACTTGAAAATTGCGCGTTAGAACTTACCTTCACTCTCTTCCGCTCGCTTTCTGCTGATTACTCCCAGCAGATTCACTATTCCTGATAGCACACAACCTTCATTCAACCGTTATAATGATAATTGAAGTGAAATAGTCAAGTAATAACAACTGTTTATTTAAAATTAAAATTGTTTTTTTTTTTACATTTGAATTATTTCATTCGAATTTTATGTAATGAAATAATGTAAAATATTTCAGGAATGGACATATGTTAACTCATAGAAATAAAAAACCATTCGAATGCAAAGCTGAAGGATGTGGTAAATCATATTGTGATGCACGTAGTCTTCGAAGACACACGGAAAATCATCATGCCGGCAGTAAAGTTAACGAAAATGTCAGTCCAAGTAGTCCAACAACTGGTCCACACACGCCCAACACCCCAGGCAGCAATCCAAGTACGCCAAGCACACCTGGACCACCAGCAACACAAAATGGTCATGGACATACGGCGCTTAAACAACTTCTTGCCACTGAACCAACCCAAACTCAGTTGCACAAGGTGAGTAAATATATATTGTATTATATGTATTATGTAATATTCACGTATGTATATTTAATGTGTTATTTATGTATGAGCTTTCGGTAAGTTTCTTCAGTACTTTCGAATAAATTTAACCTTTGAAATCTCCGTGGTTCCTTAGTTGCATTAAGTTGCCCGCTTCTGTTGATAATTAGCTGAATGAGAGAGGAAAACTCTACTTCGACCTTTTTTCATCGTTGAAATATTATAAATCATGAGTAGTCATTCTTCCCTCTGTTGGGTGTTACACCCTACGTTTACTAAAACGAGTAAGTTTTCATAGCCGGACCACTTAGTCCCCCAAAATTTTCGGTCCCTCATTAAGAAACTTCTTCCCCTGATCATTAAATTTTATTAACCCCCATTTTCCACGCGATATTCTCTTTTTGTTTTTTTTTTCTTTATTTAATTTTAGATGATGATGTTGAAGATAAATAAAACTGAGGAGGGTGAAATGGCACATCAATATTTAATATTGTATGTTGCTCTTAAAACCTTATGTTTGGGAACTTATTATTACAAATCTTATAAGCATCATCATCATCATCATTATGTTCAGAATTTTATTCGGATTTAGTTGAGATAATTAAGATAATACTAACCCTATTTCAAATTTTCAGGAAATTGATGAATTTTGGTGGATAACTAGAAAAAGTATCAAAAAATGCATATGCAAAATTAAAAATCGTTTCACTGTACTATTACTGAGATATAGATTATTAAAAATTGCAAATTTTTCATAAGAGAAGGAATTACAATATATTTTTGAAATTCAACATAGAAGTAGTTAAGAATATTAAGATTAAGATATGTAAAATTAGAAACTGTTTACCGTACAGTCAAAAATTATATGTGATAATAAATATTTGAAATTTTTTTTTTTAATTTTGTCTTGACTTATGCAGTCGGGTTAGTACTACTTTAAGACGTTAAAATATTTTGTGCTTAAATTCGACACAAAATTATCGTGAAAAAATTTCAAGTAGATTTTTATGCTAAATTTTCTTGTGTGAATAGTCATTCAATATTGAAATATTAATGCACTTTTTATATATTCTATAAAAGCTCATCTGAATATATTTTTTTTCGAATTGAAAAATGTAAATTGAATTTTAAAAAAATGTATTTTAAGGTTAGAATGTGTAATATATTAAAATGGTGTGAGTTAGAATAAAGTGAAAGAAAATTTATCGATATCCAATATAAGTCGCTTTCACTCGCGCGGAAGCTCAAGTAAAAGCGCACGTGACCTTTGGACGAAGATGATAATAAAAAAAAAACGGAAGAATAAAAATAAAAAAATTGAACTGGCGATGAAAAAATAAGGGAGCCTGCAAGCTCAGAGTAATCGTCATGTGTATGTGAGTAGATTTATGTGTATGTTTGGGTGTATTTATGTGTATGAGTTAGGTATGGAATGTTGAAGAAGCAGTAGAAGTAGAAAAGAGGGAGTGAAGGATAATCGCACGAACATTCGGACGTCGATTTCAAACCAATCCCACCCAACCATCTAACTTCAGCTGCCCTGTCGCACACCTGGCACCCGAGCTTTTTCCAGATGAAAAAAGCCCCTCGTTATAAGTATATATCTAAATCCCATAGTCTCGTTTGATCGTTTGCCACATCATTAATCTTTTTTATGTATCATATTGAAGTAAATTTCCATAATCATTTTAGTCATTTTAATTTAATATTTTTTTGTTATATTTCCGTTAAAGCTTTATTTTATTAAAGCTTTATTTTGTTAAAGCTTTTATTTTATTTATTGAATTAAACTGTAAAAATATAATGAAAAAAAATTCAATTGAAAATTTTTGCTAAAATTTAATAGAAAATTTATAATAAAAAAAATTAACACAATTTTTTTGATAAGCTTTCACACGAAATTTTTCACTTTTTGAAAATTTAGTGGATAAAATTATTGAGTATTATTATTTAATAACGAACTTAATTTTGGTTTTGCTAGAGAAATAGTTGAGAGCTTTAAAGCGTGAAAGCTTGCTGTTAATTATTTAGTATTCATAATTGTAATGTAAATAAAATATTCAGAATCACATTTACTTGATGGACGTTTTTGAGTTTAATCTCTACTACATAATTCGGATTAGAAAAAAAAAAA
>JAQQBR010001835.1:2949622-2966743 GCA_030347285.1 Microctonus hyperodae
AAAAAAAAAAAATTAATTCAGTAAATTAAAAAAGGAAAAATTACAAATTAAATATTATTATTAATTAATTAATTTTTAATTATGGGAGCACAGTAATTATATATATAATTATCATATTACCTTGTCATGAATATTAAAAAATCAAACGTGTCACGCTCTAATTTATCTAAAAATTTATAAAAATGTTTTCCAAGGTCATTAAGTGCATTCTTTTTTAAAATTCTATTAACTCCATCTTTCGTAACACCATCTCTATTTTCATGTATAAATGGAAAACTAAGAGAATCCTGTTGGGATTTAAAATAAATATATAAAATAAATTCAACGATTAATTAACCTTTTTGTATATTTAAATTTACTACTTACTGTTCCCATTACAATTGCAGCGATATTAATTCTAATATTAATTGTTTTTAAATTCTTGAATAACATATCCACAACATTCCAATACGCCAATACATATTTATAAACCTCTCTAAATTCATGATACTTCAATGGCCTGTATAGAAAAATTTATAATTACTAAAAATCATTTAAATGTAAAATATAAAAATATTAAATATAAAATAATATACAAACATCGGCGATAAAGTTTCAATTCCCACTAATATTTCTGGATATAATGTATTTATGGGATAATCGTTTGGATTAATACCAAATAAATTATCTGAACATTCTGTAAATAAAAAAATTATTTAATAATATTATTTAACACATTCGAATTTTTTTTTTTTTTATTATTTCTATATCTAAATAATATTAACGATGAAAATATATCATCATAATTTATATTTAATTTTATTAAACATTTTAAATAATTTTCATTCATGAAATAAATTAATTTAAAAAATTATTTGTTTACTGGACATTTGATACCTGTTGCAGATGATGATGATGGTTCAGGATTTAAATTATTATTAACTTTATTTGTCATATCTTTCATTCGTGGAACTATATCATTGGATATCAAATGCATGTAATTTTTTACAACATCTCTGTCTCCTGCTTGACTAAGTGGCAATCCATCTATGTAAAATTTCTCATCAATAACTCCATGCTGAAATAACATAGTTAACTCTTCAACATATGAAATCATAGAAAATTCTTTTTATAAAATTAATATTAAATACTTACCAATGTTCTATCAAAATCAAATAGTGTTAGAGCAGACAAAGAATCCACACCATGATAAAAAATAGGGTCTCCAACTTTTTCTATACTCTATAAAACAAATCGTATATTTTAGTTTAAACATAAAAATTATATCCATTAATTTAATAATTGTTTTCTTTTTTCATTATTAAAATAATACATACATATGGTGAGAGATAATATTTCATCGGAGCACTATTGCAATGAAATTGTCTAGGATAAATATAAAGAGGATCATATTTCGTTGTATATACTGGTGTTTTTAAAGTTGCTAAAGTGTTGATTATTCGTAATAGAAATACAGTTTTGATTTCTGAATTATCCTCATATGTTATCGTCAAAATTCCAGGTAAATCGTCTCTTTTATGGCGCACTGTAAAATAAAATACAATTCATTTTTACTCTTTTCAAAATTATTCAATAGTATAATTTATTTAATAATTTATAATTAATTATCTGAATAAATTTAATTATTCAATTAATTTCTTTATATCATATAAAAATTTGTATTCTAGTATTAATAATAATTTTATCCCTTTTAAAATTATTCAATAGTAATTTATTTAATGATATACAACTTTATTTTTAATTTTAATTTGAAATATTTATTGTAAATAGTATTAATAAATAATATTTGAGAATATATTTACCTAAATTTTCTGTATCATTGGATGCTTTGATCGCCAATGGAAATACAATCCATCCCCAGAATATCAAATTTATCATTATTTTTCCTTTAGATAATTGCATTGTTTACGGTTGAACAATATTTTTCAAACTGCCTGAAATATTTCTAAACATAAAAATATATCATGTTATCAATAATACCGAACGAATTAAAAGTCAATTATGGGTGTGTGTTTTTGATCAATGTCAATAATGACTGAAGGCAAAATTTTCTGTGGATAAAAAATCGTATAGAGTTTTAACGTAGTTAGCTTGTATCAATAACGACGTAATTTCAGTTATAATCATGAAATTTTATCATTTAGAAGTAGAATTTTAATGTCGTTTTTCTATATTTATCAGTTGGAATAGTGCTATGAACAGCAAGGTTAAAATCGTTAAAAAATTGTCAGTTGTTGCCTGTAGATAATAAATAGAAATTATTATTGAAACGTTTGGAGAAAAATAAATAGATTTACTGGGTTTAAATAAATATGATGACAAAATTCTATTGGTAGTTTTATCAGACCTTGATAATGAAAATTGAATTAATCAAAATTAATTGAAGGTCTTTATGAATATTTAATCAATAAATATCATTATTGAATTGAGATGATAAACATTTTAATTTTATAATTTTGTTCTATTTGTATTTTGTATCAATTAATTTCATCTTAAATTGACTTGTATTCATCCTTATTATTAAATACAAGATTTATTTGTCCCAGCCAGCTTTTAAAATCATTTATTGGTTTATTTGTTCAATGAATCCACCTAATAAACTAAAAATTCATGATCATATAAATTAATTACGTCATTAAATGTGAAGATTTTTTTTATTAAAAATGAAATATAAAATTATTATATAATAAAAATATTTAACTTACCATTTATGATGTGAAATAATACTGATTATTATTGGGAATAAATAGTACACAGGTGTTCATAGTCTACAGCTGTGCAACCAAAATGAAAAATATCCTCTGAAACATTTGTTATTTCAATTGTAATGTTACATTTTGATAGATTAAATTTATAGTTTAACGATTATGTATGTCATGATATGTAATATCTTATTATGAAGAAGATAGTGTGAGCTAACGAGATATTTATTGATAGTCATTGGGCAATTTATTTTTATATCAAAATTCAACAATGTACAAACCTTAAAACCATTTTTAAAATGGCGGACCTTTGTCAGCCATTATTATAATGAAATCAAATTTAAAATTGCAAATTATGGTTATAACGAGATTATTTATTATTTGATATTCATAGTCTAAATATTAGAAAGGTTATAAAATAATTCTTTCCTCCTTCTCGTTCTTTACATTAATATTGAGTACAGGCCTTAGAGATTTTTGTAACGTCTTTCTCTACGTTAATGACCGCCATGACACTCTATCAATTTTTAATAAATCTCCCATATTCATTTGTAAGGTCATACAGTTAAAGAATTGTCGTTGTTTATTACTTTTTGAGAATATTTAATTATAAAAAAGCAATAGATTTGCTGGGGGTTTTCAAATATTTAAATTAACATACATCACGTCGGCCATTTTGAGATGCTTCAGGTGCCATCTTTAGGATTTCTATCACATCAATTTTTTACGAATTTGGAATTTTTTATCTTTCAAATACATAATAATTCTGCATTTTTTATTGTCATTATTTAAATATTTGTTTATTACACATATCTATTTTCAAATAAACAAAACTGAATAATGAAAAAATGCTATATATTACATACATAAATTTTTTTAATTCTAAATAAATTGTAATACTAAAATTTTGCTGTTCATCTTTTTGTAGTTGACCTTTTAACATTTTTATTTATCGCATGTTTTCCTTTTGATATTTTACTTATCACCCATAATTGCGTTCATACCAGATTGCATTAATAATAATGTTTTATGCAAAATGGCGAGAGACGTACAACACGATTTTAATCGAAGTGCTTTATCCATATGTAATAACAGGGTTGGTAAAATATTGAAAAATTATATAAACACATTAACAAAATTTTTACTTAATAAAAATATCATATTATCCAAAATCTAATTAAAAACACACGATTTATTTTTAGGCTTGGTATACCGGTCAACAAGCTGAAAAAATACCGCATGGATTGTTGAAAATAATTGGCAATAATTGTTCAAGTCTTGATTTATCATACAATGAATTAACAACAATTTCAGAAATAAAAAACTACAATTATTTATGCGAATTAATTTTGGATAACAATAAACTTCAT
Organism: Microctonus hyperodae; assembly: GCA_030347285.1. Classification (NCBI taxonomy): domain Eukaryota; kingdom Metazoa; phylum Arthropoda; class Insecta; order Hymenoptera; family Braconidae; genus Microctonus; species Microctonus hyperodae. The sequence continues at coordinate 2,953,695 of JAQQBR010001835.1, forward strand.
GATCTCAAGACATTGTCATTTATGCCTACATTAACAACGCTAAGTTTAAATAACAATAAGGTTATTTCTATTTTATAACAAAATTATTTGAGGTTATGTTGAACTAAATTATTTTTTCATTTAATTATGTTATATTTCAGATGACTAATATTGACGATGCATTGAAGATGATAAATAAATGCTGTCCTAAAATTGAATATGTTAGTCTTCTTGGCAATCCTGGATATCCAGATCAACTCACGAATCCTTTGAGCAATGACGAAGCTGACTATAATCGTTATAGATTATATGCAATTCATGTATTACCAAATTCACTTCGTTTTCTTGATTCTCGACCTGTTACACAAACAGAAAGAGTTGATGCTATAAATCGCGGACAATTTTTACGAACTATTAAAATTTCCCCTCATTGTTTAGCTGATAATTCAATGTTGGAGCAATCCAATCTCATTACTGAAAATTATCATTATTCGCCCTTGCCACGAACTAATCGCAGTCCATTTGATCATAAAGGTAGAGATGACAATTTAATTAGTCCTAAAAACTATTAATAATAAACAATTAAAGTTGACTAACAATATTTCAATTATAAATAAATTATTACAATGTACTAAATTTTAGTTGAATTCGAATTTCAACTTTGATTTTGAAGTTAAAAAATTATTTATTGTGAAATTTTACAAATTTCAATCGTCAATTTAAAACTTTTTTTAATTTACTAAAATAAATATTAAACAAAATGTATTTATTATTTCAAATTATTTTTTAGGAGCATATGGAAAGTGCCATCATCGATATTCAGGTAAAAATTCCGAGGGTAATCGATTTATCATGAATAATGATCTCTGAAAAATAATATTACTGAATAAAATTAATAATAATATAATCAACAACAATGATAAACATATAAACGGTATAAAAATTCATTATATTTTCGATACATACAAATATATTCCAATTACCATTGATTATAACTTACGTATCCAATCACTGTAATTAATATAGAAAACAATATAATAGAAATATAGATTGATAAAAAAATTTTCTACAAAATAATGTAACATTATTTCGTACATAATATGGTACATATAACTTCAGCACATTTTTTTTTTTTTGCATTTGTTAATTCTTATTATTAATTTAACAAATCGTTGGAATTATTTATTTGGAAGACTGGTATATTGAATTTTATTAAATATACCGTTCCAATTTTTTCTTATTTCTTTAATTAATTAAGTTTTGTGAAAACATGTATTTTTCCCCGAGTGAAAAGAACCATTCACTTTTTTATACAAATTTAATTGAATCAAATAAATGAATTAATTTTTGTAAAATGTTATCTATAATAACGTACCATGATTCATTAATAGGATAAATATCAAAAAAAATTTTCATGTATAATGAAAAAAGTATTTCGTATATAAATTATTTTTATAAAGTATATATGTGTATATAATAATATATATTTTAAGTACAAACGTGATGAAAAAACGATATTTCAAGTGGCATTATTATTTTTACTATGATTATGCAAATTTGGTCTGAGAGTTACAGCACCCTCAACCCAAAAGTTTGGCCTCTCTATCATATTCTGCCACAATGATAATTCACGTCCAGTTGCATCCATCCAATCAACTGATTTGTCATGATTTTTCCCTAAAAATTAAAGTTATATTAATTAATATACAGATTTTCTTTTTTGTATTTAATATTCATAGCGAAGCTCAATTAAATATTGTGTTAATAATTCAAACAAATATTTAATAGTATATTACTCTACAAGGGCGAAAATATCTTTATTTTTAGGTTATAAATAGAAAACATACATAATATCTATTATTATATAATCAAAGTATAAAATTATTATATTTTTTGTGATGAATCTTATTGAACAAATAAAAAATATAATAATTTTATACTTTGGTTGTATAATAATAGATAATATGTATGTTTTTTTATTTCTAACCTAAAAATAAAGATATATTTATTTTTTTTTATGTATTTAATGCACAAATTTTAGACTTTCGGCTCTGAAATTACGTACTTTGGATCGAAATTATGAAGAAAAAGTATTATTTGTTTGAAATTGTAAAATAAATAAATTAATTATTGATTTATTTATTGATTATGATCATACCAGTACCAAGATTGAATCGAACGCCGCCCAAAAATTCATTGCTTGCAATACGATCATGATCCCATACTGTCAACTCAAGTCCACGTTCAGCCAACTCTTGTAAAGTAACATTTTTATAAATAAATGTATGATTCCACACTGGAGATCCACCTGATTTCCTAACAACATGTGTCTTTTGTTTTCCAGCACGACCTTTATCCGGCAACAAGTAACTTTTACAAAAAGGATCGCATGTACCAGAATTCTTTGTTCGTGTTTGAAGATTTCGTGCTTCTTTTACAAGCACATGAAGTGCTCCGTAATTAAAAATTTTTTTTCCTTTAACTATTCCACCACGATCAACACCAACTGATTCACGTTCACGTTCTAATTGCGTTGAATTAGGTGGTACATATTTAAGTCCAACAATAACTTCACCTTTATATGCAATTGGATCATCAAATGGTTCTGTTCTCTCTTGCAATGGATACCATCGTGGCGTTGGATCATCAAATATTTTATTCTCCAATGGCATTCGCACTTCGCCCAAGAAATCATTTCTACCAAACATATCTGAATGCCAAACAGTTAACCACAATGTTCGTGTTTCTAAACCATTTAAATTTATATGAAACTTTAATGTTTCATCAAACACAGGATTCAATGTGTGCTTTTTAACCTTAGTTTTTCGTTTACCATTCTTTGATTTATCCGGCAAAAGATAAACTTTAACATAAGGATCAGAACGATTGCGCTTTATATCAACAGGCGCTAAATCTTTGCATTGATTAATATGAATTTGAAATGCTAATTGTTTATAATCATATTGCAATGAGAATTCAACTTCGCCTTTAACTGCAACTGATCCACACCATCTGCCTTCACCAGCACCACTGTAAACTGACGCAAGTGAATCTGATCTTGCGCCAAGACTTGACAATGATGACCTGGTATTATCATGATTACCATGATGATGATGATGAACACCAGTATGTAATCCACCGCGTTCAGGATCATCAATATCAATCATTGTTCGACTTGCAGTCAATCTTGGACTTGTATTACCAATTAGTGGTGTGCTACAAGCTTCCGATAAACTGCTACCATCATCAGGAATCAATGAAATGATTTGTTCGCGCCTTCGTGATCGCGAAACTTCACGTTCGCGTTTATTATAATTAATTTGTTGATTGTGCGCACCAGTTATTTGAAGACCCGGTGCACTAAATGCTCTTTTAGGTCCAACATTTCCTGCGCCATTATTGCTTAAACTATTTCTGGCAAAACCTGGTGGACGATAGCGCGCTGATTTAACTCCAGTGTATTGTGGCAAAAAATGATACATACTCTGTGCTTTATGCATTGGCGAAGTTGTTGTCAATGTTGGATTTATTGCCGATGGATTTGATGCTGGTAAACGAGGCAAAGAATTCGTTGCGACATTAGCTGAATTAACTGCCATTAATCCTCTTGGTAATGTCGTTGCTCTTGGATCACCAGGATATTCAGATTCATCTTCCGTATCATCATCACCTGCAGATGCACCAGATTCATCTCGAGTATTTGCATCAGGCACTGATGAACGTCGATGATTATTCCATATTTTATCCTCTACTGATACAGCGCCACCTGTATCAGTTGCATTTACACTTGGACTATTACCACCGCCAATAGATCCACAACTTCGTACACGATCCAATTGTTCACGTGAAAAACTCTTTGGATTAAATAATAAATCACCGGCGCTTCGTCGTTTGGCCGCCATTGCCAATGCACTTACACTCGCGTTGGCATTGATATCACCGGAGCAAGCGAGTAAACTGAGTTTTGTTCGTGAATCTGCTGCCATTAATGCTGATTCAAAACTTCCGCGCCATGAAAATCTTTCATAATCGCTTGCTTCACGTTCTTCGCCTTCTTGCCCTGCCATTGTTGTTGGATGTCCGTTAATTAATAATAATGGATCGTGGGATTTTGATCGCGGTAATTGAAAATGACTTGATACAGGTGTGTGGGGTGAATCGGATGTTGAATCATCGTCTTCGGTTGTTGATGCAGATGATGGTGTTCGATGATGTTGAGAATAACGTCGCCATGATGTTGATGATGATGATGATGATAATTGTTGTTGCTGTTGTTGTTGTTGCTGGGATGTTGAGGAATTTCCTTCAGATACTTGATGCATTAATGCTACAAGACGACTACCAATATGATGCATTACTTTTGCTATTAATGGCGGACTACTATGTGGTGTTGAGCTTGTATCAGAGCTTACACTGTCACTGGCCATTTTTGTAAAGCTTTGTACGAGTTTTTGATAGACAAATGCTGTGTCACGACCTACACTTGTGTTCGCTGGTATTGATATTTCTGCCTCTTTAGTTCGTTCATTTGAGGTTATGTCGAATTTATTTATTATTTGCTGGCAACTTTGAGATATTTGTTCTTGTAATGCTGAACGTCTACCACTGGCTGCACCTTCTAAATCGGAACTAGTGTAATCTGAACTATCATATGAATCTGACCATGTGTCCTCTGAGCTGAGATACTCTACAATTTCACGAACTTGATCATCACGTATACCCGGTACAGTTTTCATTAATCTTGTTAATTCATTTTCGAAATAAACTAATTGCGGTGGTTTTGTACGATTTTGCAAATTGTTTCGTGACTTTGATGATGTAAATTCAGATGATCTTGGACTTGGTAATGGCGACGGTGCTGATGAATTGTTATTATTACCAGTAATGTTGTTAATGTTATTATTGTTAACTATTACTGCTGCAACACCATTTGAATTAGCGACCATAGTTTTGAAAAATTGTCGCATTTTTGACATCATTAAATTTGTTTCTTCATCACTTGACCAATTATTGAAACTATCCTTTCTTGATAAAGATGTATTAGCAATTGGTGGTGGTAAATTATTTGATGTTTGTAAAATTTTATTAATTGCCTGCGAAGAATTATCTTTCATTTTTTGATCGTCGATATTTGAATCTTTGAGTGATTTAATATCACTTTTTCGGTCGTTTGTTATGGATTTTTGATGGTGAATTAAATCATCACAACTTCCAATAAAACCTGAGTCACGTAATTGTTGTTTATTACGTGATGAATCAATTTCATTTACATTTTGACGATTATCTGCATTAGGTGGAAATACATTTGAAGTATTTGAATTTAATATTGAATGCATTGTTTTGGTTTCAGTAATTTTTAAATCATTTTCAATAACACCGTCTCTACTATTATTAATTATACTATTATTAGAATTCGATACATTAACAACATAATCACTAGCATTCTCACTTCCATAAATATTTTCAATATTATCATGACTTTCATCAGAATTAATTGGATAAATTTCATTTTCATTATTTGATATTTCAGTTAATTTAACAATACCATCTCTCAAATCTGGACTTTTACTTCTGTCCTCAACGATCCGTGGACTTTGACTGCCTAAATTTCTAGGTTTTTTTTTCTTACGTTTAACAGTATCAAATTGTCCATCAATACCAAACACTGCAGTTTGTCCATCATCCATACCGTCATTTCCAGTTGATGAATCTTCAGATTGTGTATCTTGTGAATCTTGATTCATACTTAAATCTTGAAGCGAATTTTGTGAACTTAAATTTTGATTACTCTGCGCCAATGCCAATAAATTATCCAATGATGAACTGTGAGATCTTCCAGTGCCTCGTGCACGAACCAATCGCTTGCGACGTTGTGCTTCAGGACTTGGATGTCCCTCTGAATCACTTCCAACTGATCCATCTGAATCACGACGATCTTTATCAAAGCCCAAAAATTCAGATAAAAAATATTTTTCCAAACGAGACGAATTAGAAAAGTCATTTGTATTTGTTTCCATATCAAAAACTATATCATCCTGTCCCAGTGATTCAAGAACTTCTGAATATACAGATGAAGTCTCGGAAAAACTATCGATTTCATTTTTATTATTATTTATTGGATTATTGATAGCATTAACGTTGGCGTTAGAATTATTATCCTTGCTATTTGTGAAATTATTTGAAGTTTGATCGCCACCAAGTCCAAAGAAAAAATATTTTTCTAAATCCGACGTCGATGGCGGTCGTAATTTCTTCGAATTTTTCAATCCCAAACTGTGCTCAGCTTCACTTTCTTCACACGACTCTTCAACAATTGTATGAAGAGTAAAATCAATAGCTTGACGATGATAACCACGCAATTCTTCTTCACGATCGGCAATATTATTAATTTCATCCTCGGAACTCTCTTCAGTAACAGTTGTCCCACTTTGTTCATCCTCATCATGCGAAACTTCTTCAACCCATGAATCATCATCAGCCAAACCCTCCTCAAGAATAACAATATCCGTACAATTACTATTATCATTTAATTGTGACGTTAAATTTAATGATTTTCCAATTGAAAATTTAGTTTCATCCTCAATTAAATTAATACTATCTTTATTATTTGTTTGATAATTATTTTTATCGCAATAAGATTCACTCTCACTACTTGCAATACCACCAGAATTTAATTCATAATCTGTTCCATGTTGATTATTTGTCACCGCCGTACGTTTTACCATTAATGGTCGTCGTGGTCCTTGTCCTTTATGTGATTGTGGCTCTGTCAATGCCTCTAGCGCCAGATGGTAGTAACCAGCCAAGCCTTGACTTGGCTCAACATCATGAGATTGTTGTAATGATGTTAGTGTTGTTGTGTCTGTTGTAACAACACTAACAGGTTGATAGCCATCCTGTGTAATCATAACCAGACTTTTATATTTATTATTTGTTGATGAATTATTAGGAATATTCGTTGATTGTTCTGCGTTTGATATTGCTGTAGATAATGCATTCTCATTGCGAGTGGACGGGCGTCGCTCAACTGAGTGAAACCGTGCCATTCCTTGTGCTCCTACAAAACCCCCACTATCATTACACGTATTATCACTAATACAAGTAAGAGCGCCATTGTGTTGACTCTCTTTTACCTGATGGCCATCAACCGACTTCTCGTAGATCTCACCTTTCACTTCACTCTCTATTGTCATCTCTTTTAATGTAATTTCTTCATTAGTTGAAGCCATTGTTTGGTTTATTTCGTCAATTGACGTTGGAATTTTACATAATTTTATTTCATCTTTATTTTCGATTTTTATATCGTCAATGTTTGATGATGAAGTGGATGAATTGATATCCGTAAGTTGTATTAAACTATCTGACTCTGGATTTTTAATGTCTTTTAATATTGCCGATTCTAATGATGAGTTATTTGTTGTTTTAATTATTTCCAATGAATCTGGTGTTACGCTTGAATTAAATGATTTCATTTCATTTATTTCTATAAGATGCTGTAAATTATTATCGATATAATTGTCATTATTTATTGCTCTTATTGATCGTAATTCAACACAATTATCAGAAATATCCATAGAATCACCGACGTATATTTCACTTTGTATTGGATATTTTACTTTTGTTTTATTATATTTCATTGTATTGATTTTTTTATTAAATAATGGAACTTGCGGTGAAATTATTGATTCTTCAGATAATTTTGACACTCGTTTAAGGACAATTGTATCGTTTGTTGATGAATTCTCATCAGATGATTCATCTCTATTTACAATACCATCAATATCTTCAATATCATCATTGTCACTTGTTAATGAATCTTCATTAACAACGAAAATTCGTGAAAAACGATGAGAAGATTCTTCATGATCACTACTTTCTACAGATGATTGACCTGATGAACTCTCTAAATCATCATGTAACTCACAATAACTATCGCTATTACATTTTTCCTCCATTAATTCCAATGTATCATTGGTATTCATTTCATCACATGTCGACAATGTTTTATTGTCATTATTTGCTTCATGAAATTGAATATTTGTATCCAACGATGTCATAATAGCTGATGATGAACAGTGAGTTTTAATTGATGCCATTTGTGTGTCTTCATTAGATTTCACATCATCGGTATTAGTTGCTGTCATTGTCGTCGTTATTGTTTCATCATGTGAAGATTTATTCGACATTTCATTGTTATCAATATTTAAATCATCCCCGGATGATAATAAAAAATTCTTGTACTCTTGGACAGTTCCATTGTAATGAAATGTAAAATTTGATGGGTCAAAAATGCCATCGGTGATGCGTGATGATGATCGATTGCTTCCAGTTGCACCATAAATTTCAGGTTGATAAAATCGTGGATACCATGTAAACCATGGGACAGATGTTGTTGGGATATTTTTTAATGTTAAGCTGGCTTCATTTCCAGTTGTTGCTGCTACCATCGATGACGCAGACGGTGTAAAATTTCCATTGTTCCATAAAGATGCTGGCACAGGAACAGGATAAGGTACTGGGACTGGTATTGGTACAGGCACAGGAAGAACATTTCTGCCAGGTGAACCACCACAGGCCTGTGCAAAAATAAATTATTGTGTAATTATATAATTATAAATTATTATGTAATTATATATTTATATTTTAAATGGTTGTTCATCTAATTATACCATTACAATAATTATTTTGTCAAGAAAAAAAAAAATTATAAATATTTGAAACATAACCTCAAATTTATATGCTAATATGTAAACTTAATTATATTTTAAGGTTAAATCCATATTACTAATATAATTTTTTTTCATTTTCTAGGTGAAATTTAACTTCAGGTTTAAGTTAACTGCAAAATATATCAATAAAATTGCAAACATAACCTATAAAAATATCTAATGTAATTAATTAATTGATGAAACTAACCAAACATGCGCCCGATTGTCGACCTAAACAGCAATCCCAATCACGTCCAGTATCTTTTATATGTGTAGTAAGATAATTTGACCTAAAACCATATGACAATGCTGATGGCAATGGCAATGAATCGCTTTCAAAATAATCCCAATCACAATCTTCAAGATTCTGTGCATGATTATTTCTCGGCAAACCATTTAAATATGATGAGCTTGAACAACTGCTATCAGCATCATCTTCCTCACGTCCAGATGATGAATCAGAGCTGATAAAAACAAGACGACGATAATCTGGATTTGGTGAAGTTTGTCCATTAATTGGTTTATAACTGTTCCTCAATGGACTTGGATGACGTGCAATTTGTAAATGCAACAGTTCTTCACTACAACAAGATCTTGCATAAGATTTTCCACGTCTTCTTGAACCTATATCAAACGTGAAAAATCCTTTAAACTTGATGATAATTCACAATTAATCACCTGGCCCACAAAACACGTCACACTACAAAATTATCAGCCAAAACGCCGTAGCAACTATACATATTGCATTATCTACCGTCATATGGCCTCATTATATTTATTATTTAATATTCTTAAACAAATCCTACGTTTAAATAATATTTAATTGTTAAAACATATTTATAAGCTCACAGATTATTCCAAATACAATTGAACATGCTTTACATAAAGTCTAGTATTAAATAATCAATTTATTTGTTATGAATTTGTCGTTGGAGCTGCATTTATATTATTGTTAGCAATGTTCACGACCGGAACACACAGGTAAATGCTGTCTGCGCGCACGGGACCAAACACCTTGTCGTTTACCCACCGTATCGTTCTGCCCCGGTGTATTGCGATTCATTTCAATGAAACATCCGCTATATACGGTGACTCAATTCCAACCATGCTAATCAATCACATTTTAATCACAGTATTATCATCATAATCCCAAAATTCTAACGCCCTTAATATCCATTAGTAACATTCAATTCTTTAACCAATAAAAAATATTTATATTTATTACAATAATGATTAATTACAGATAAATTTATTTATTGGATTGTTAGACACCCTTTGTATTTATACGCAGGTGCGGGCGTATGTTTTATATGTGTGTGTTATACAAATTTCATTTATTCATACGTTCATACACAATTTTTTTCTTTTTTTTTTTTAGGCATGAAGCTTAAACTTCCAAACTTCCACTCCACCATAGATAAATAATTACACATGCACCAAAATAGAATGTTAGGAAATACATAAATATTATAATTGTTACAGCGAGTTGTAATACCCGAAAAATATCCATGTTTTATAATTACAAAATGTGTTGTGTGTTTGATAGAATATATTTCGAGCATGAATTATTATTTGTAACTAGTGTGTACGTTGGAAAATAAATTAACTCTGTAGGGAAAGATAATTTGTAAGGTTTCAATAATTTAATTTAATTTATTGGTAATGAAATTTATACCTTGAGAATCAAATTGTCTGCGACGTCGCAATATTGTTCTACCTTGCGATGACGAGGACGAAGAAGCACTTGGATATCTTGACGGATCACGTAATAAACAATCTTCAGATGGTTCATCTTCACCAGCGCTGGTTGCACTGTCGCGTGGTACTGGTTCATCGCTTTCATTTGAAGCTCTTGGATGATAATAATAATTATTACCAAATAATCTAACTCGCCTCGCAAGATCAGCATAATCATGCAAACCAGATTCACTTAACCTGTATTGTATAAATATTTATTTTAAATAATTAAATCAGCGAATTGTAGTTGGGGTTAATTATATTTTTTTATATTGATTTTATTTTAATTCTATTGGAATAATAAAGTTGAACCTTATACTCTCGCTACCGCTGCTCTCACATCGTGTACTACTATTTGATTCTCGTCTCGTTCGTGAAATGGCATCGCGAATTCGTTGTGAAGAAACAAATGTGTTTCCAATTGCTGTTTTTCGAGGTAGTCCAGGTGTTGGTTCACTCTCGCTTTCACGTGGGCTGTACCTGGATGAACGTGTACTCAATGGACTTACTTCAGGTGATAGATGACTTGATGGACGTCGAATTCGTGTTTCGTTTTCCATGTCGTCCATTGGTACATCATCTTTTACATATTTTCGTTGTTGTAATTCATCAATTTGTAATTGTTTTTCGGGAAAGTTTTCAATTTCACCTTTAAATATTGTAGTATTTAACACAGATTGTTGTTCGATTTTCGCATTCATTAATTCATTTTTCTGAAGAATACATGTGTCTGCATTTATTTGCGTATCATTGCACGTTATTGTTTCATTTGATGGCAATTTACATGGCAATTTATCGGACATTTTCGTATCTGTGCTGCGTTCGTTTATTGTTGAATCTTTCAATGAACTTTTGGGAAAAATATTCAATCTTGAAATATAATCTTTGTTTTCAGTTGGGAATTTTTTTAATTTATTCTCTTTTGGACGTTGTGAAATTAATAATTTCGGAATGTGACTTGGTGAATTATTATCATCTCGACAACGACGTAAATCATCTGCATTTCCATGACATCGTTGAGTTGATAATAAAACTGAAGGTTGTTTTGACGAATTATTAAAAGTACTAATTTCTTCAAATTCTTGTAAACTTTTTCGAAATATTGGAATATTTGATTTTTTCTCACTACTCTTCAATGAAACGTTATCTTTACTCTTGATATCATTTTGATAACTGACAACCAATGTATCAAAGCATTCATCATAATTTGTTGCTTGAATTGTTTCAATCGACGAATTTTTTTCCACATTATCTTGATATCTTTTACGTTTCTTTCGATTCAATGGCAAACTACGATATATCCGAATGGCATTTGACTTTCTTGCAACGTTCCAATAATCAGATGGACCTTAAACAATAAACAAATAATAATAATAAACAAACTAATAATTTTTTTCTTATTTTTATAGTCAAATAAAATTTTTTTCTACCATTTATCGTCCATGCACGACGTAAATTTCGTTTTAAATTATTAATCTGTGAATTATTCTTCTTATCCCCGGAACGAAAAACAATTATTGGATTTGTTTTATTAATATTTGTATTCATATCAATAAATTGCTGCCAATTAAAACGTACTCCTTCCATAATTGAATATTATCCTCCGCCATTAGCAATAAATCATTAATAATATTCTTATATATTCAAATTCTACATGAAAAAGAAAAAATAAAGTTTAAAATTAAAGAAATAAAAATATAAATACATGTATACATATATACTCGTCACATATAATGATCTTAATTATAAACAATCATTAAATAATTTCCGCAATTATCCTCCATTTATCCAAGTATAAAATTTATTTTCATACAAAATTATGTCACACATTATCCAATTAAATCCTCAAAAATTTTTTTTATCATCAAATTCATAACCTCATTTCAAATATATAAACAAATTCGATAATAAATAACGATTCATTTACAATAAAAATTAATAATTATTTCATTTTCTTCATGTATCTTTCTCTTTTTCTCTCACGTTCATGATTTTATCTTCGCGTCGTGATTTCTTGTCAATTGCCAACACGTTCCTGTTATTCTGCCAAAACTAGTCAATGTCTCTGATTATTTAATTAATTTCAATAATATTTCACATGATAAAGACAGTAATAAAACACTAGGCACAAATAAAATAATTCACAGGAGCTTTAATTAATTATTACAAGTTAAAATGATGAACGTTCTGTGAATGCAACAAATTCTGATACCTGTTGCATGAATATATGGCAAGATATAGTATATAATTTATATACATATACATATATATGTATGTATATATGTTGTACATGGGTATATACATGTGTGTATATAGGTGTGTATGTAACCATGGATGACGCTACACCTGAAACACGGTTTTTATTCAATTGCGCATGCGCACTCTTTGATAAATCAGCAGGTACAAAAAAAAATGTCTGCCCCCCTCAACGATTACCATCAATGACAACGTGTGATAAATATTGATGTCCTGATGCTTCATGTCAACTACTAAAGGTATATCACTGTGGATGAAGCTTTAAAAATTATTTATTTATGAATTTTGTATGAATAAATGGGTGTCCCAAAATTCACGCAAGATGTCAAGGGTTAACGATGTATTATTTCTTGCGTGAATTTTGAGACA
>JAQQBR010001835.1:2966843-2980774 GCA_030347285.1 Microctonus hyperodae
ATATATATATATATATACTATAAAGTTGAGGCGCCACAAATTCGCGTCGATGGTCTGCGCAGCCTGAAGCCACGAGAATCGCGACGGGAAGGGGGAGTACTACATTCGGGAATGCTCGGGTCATTCCGCTTCAACTCGAGTCCAAGCGCGAGAAACCAGTTATCGCGTGTGTATATACATATATATATAAACAAATATAAATATATATGTGGTTAAATTGTGGTAGTGGAGAGCAACGAGAGAATGGGCGGACAGAGCAGAGCCAAAAGCCAACAGTATGTGCCGCGCTCCTTCGCTGTTAACTAAAGATTTCAACTCTTATTTTGTTTCTTCGTGTATATAATTTTTTTCCCCATTTTACTACGTATTAAATAAATAAAATAATATTTTATTATTATATTAAGATTGAATGTTGTAATTAAATGAAAAGAAAACGGAAAAATGAATGAAGAAAAATGATAGTAAGATAAATTAATTTGATATTAATTTATTTTTATTAATAAACGTAAATTGAAAGTGTGAATATAATTTTTCAGACACGCGGATGGTGTGAAGGTGGGCGAGATTTGTGTCGCCGTGAAATTGGCTAAAAGCTATTACTTATATCTTTATTATTTCTTTCTCCGTCTTAAAACAAAAATCTTATTCTCAATTTGCTTATTTTAGCGCTCAATTCACACCGCAAGTCTCGGTAATTTATAATTATCTGTATGATATATAATACAATATTAATTTAATATATCAATATTAAATATATAAATAAACAAATAATAATTATATATATACTTTAGTTATGTGATTTGTGCGTGTTTTAGTGTTGTGTAATTAATTTATCATCTTTAAATGTCATTCAGTAAATTTACTGCGAGAATATTACCGTTATGAAGTAAATATTGAAGAAAAAGACAAAAAGCTCATGATGGAAATATTTTATTAATTAATTACTCGCTAATTAATGAGATTATATATATATATATTATTATTATTAATATATGTAACAAAATTAAATGTGATGAGTGAAGATTATTAATAATTCGAGTTGGATCGAGTTATTCAAACGTGTCCTTGAAATTCTTCGAAGAAATCCGACGTCATTACCAAAACGTGCGTGTCTAAAAAGGACAAAAAAAAACATTCTATTTTTCATTATTATTATCAATTAATGTTATCAAATTATTTGGAAGATATACAATTGTTATATTGGATAATTATTTGTGATTAATTATCAATAAAATAATTTAATTGATATGATGGATTTCATTTAGATGATGAATTGAATGGCGTTGCTGTTGATGGAATTCAAGGAAAAATTTATATACAAAACGTGAGAACGCGGGAAGAGAATTCACGGCACATACACACACAAATACATACTCTAGTCAATTGAAAACATGGCCACGTGACTTTGAGACTACGTAAACATTGTTGGACCACGTGCTCAAGCCACCTTCGTTTGTATTTTGCCCTATTTTCTTCATTGGATTTCAAACATTTTGTCCGAGCTATTCATGGAGTGAAGTTAGCTGCAGGATAATTAAACAAATAATTATTAAATATTGTAATTGTTTGATTTAAATTTATTTTGGTATTGTATTGTAAGGGATAAAGGAATTAATATGATGGATTCAATACCATCATCGGGACAAAATCATTCGCCACAGCAGCAAGGTGTGACTTTTGAACTTGATAGTGGTTTTGAACCACAAACAAGAGCTAGATCGAATACATGGCCATTACCAAGACCAGATGGTTATGTTGATGGTGGAGTTGATGGTAATGGTGGTAATATTATTGGAAAAGATATTAATGATAGCAATGCACAAATACAACAATCATCAATTGGTGGCCATGGGATTAGTGCGTTGATTCCTGTGAAGAAAAATTCATCACGACGTAATGCATGGGGAAATTTAAGCTATGCTGATCTTATTACTCAAGCAATAACTAGCGCTACTGATAAACGATTAACTTTATCGCAAATTTATGAATGGATGGTGCAAAATGTACCGTATTTTAAGGATAAAGGTGATAGCAACAGCAGTGCAGGCTGGAAAGTAAGTTATTTTTATGTTTATTTAATTTTTTATTAATACAGTGTGATTGATATTTATATTATAATTGGAATTTTAGTTATCAGATGGTTAATTTATGATATATGGGGTTTAATTAATGAGGAAAAATTTGAGGTTATATGAAGATGTGTTATGATAAATATATATATGTAGGAATTGTAAATTATTAATTTAAATTGATTTTTTAATTATTAAAGGTAAAGTTGGATGAATTAAGAATTCTTTTGGGGTGAATTTGGATTTTTTATGTTATTTGATAAACTTTTGCGAGCATAGAAATTAATTTTAGGCTGGATAATTTTCGTCCCTAACCTACAAATTTTGTATCTTTTTTTGTAGGTTAAAATTGGCGAGATAAAATTTATCTCGATAAAAAGTTGTATTTATTTGGGAATTAATTGATATTCTTGTATGTTTTTATCTATATATTTGATTACATTCATGCATTTATTGCGATCACAGATGCATTGAGTTGAAAGGATGGAACTAAATAGTGTCCCAAAATTCACGCAAGAATTAACACGCTGGTGTCATTTGAAATCTTGCGTTAATTTTGGGACAACCTTTATACTAGGCTATTATCTCATTTAACAAATTGATATAAACAAGATGGTATTTTCGAGTGATGATTGACGATTTGTATTACGAATGAAGCTACTTCTACAACTCCATATGACAAATTTAACTTTTGTTTTTATTATTCATCACAAAGTAATAAAAAAAAGTTTTAAAATGTATAAATATTTTTTCAACGTGAATTTCAATTTTAATTCATTTCCAAATTGTTTTATTGATTATAAAGCAATATCAGAAAGTTATCATGGTTAAACTGAAGTTTCTTCTGGACAATATAAAATAAAAAAATACTTAATAATAATAATTTCAAACCCAATATAAAAAATATTTGATTATCTTTGTTTGTTAAAACCGATATGTTGATGATTATTAAAACCTGAATTAAATTGTGTATTTTTGTTTGAAGAGTCTGCTGAAGTTACTTCATTTTATTTTTAAAATTATCTAATACTACAAATAGCGATATAGACACTGTATATACACAATATATCTTATCATGATACAGTTCAGATATAATGATACAAGTTTCTATTTTGACCTTCCTGTACTTCTAAATATTGATAAAGTCTGGTCTAAAATCATCTAATTTAAATTCATACGTGGAAGTATGCACAAAACAAATTAGAAAAAAAAATATTCAACTCATCAAAAAATAATTTATCATCATTAATAAATTCATTCTTTCATTCATCTTCAAAATTTCTAAATATAAAAAAAATAAATCATTCAGATAAAAACTCTCAATCCAAAATATACTCATAAATGATAAATTTTTATCATTCCTCTTTATAGAAAGGAAAAACAATTCATCACAGCATTATTTTTTTTTCTTTCTTTCCTTAAAATAAAATTCAATGAATCATTTATTAATTTCCGTAATTTCTAAAAACTATCAGCTTTTTATTTTTTGTTTTTTTGCGTTCAGAAATGATTGCACATTTTTAGAAAAAATCCCAGAGACAAAATCGTTATTATATTCTTACATACATGTACATACATTTATATATAAATCCTGAAATGTTGGTAAATAACAAAAAAAAAAACCTGAGTGATATGAGCAAGATGCTGCGCGTACAATAGAAAAGACACGGAAAATATCTTTGTATCTCATAAGTCACGTCAATGACTCTGTTTTCTTGCAACATGTGACGTATATACTAATACATATATACATTGTAGGATGGTCCAGAGCATATGCCTGTTATTTTTTTTATATACATTGATTTCATATAGTTGACATCTTTATTTATATATTGTGTTATATGAATCAAAATGAATTGAACATTGAAATTTTTATTCAAATATTTATATATTTAAAGATGATAAATAAAGGAAATATTTTGATTGTTATTGCTTATTAAATATAATTTTTCCTTATTAATGATAATAATAATATAGCGAGAGTAATTAATAATTCACTGATATATGGAAATGATATAAAGTAAATAGATAATGCATGTTTATATAATTCAATGTATCAAAGTCAACAGGTGGGTTAAGTCATGTGACAAACTTTATCAACTTAACTCCTATTGGCTTCGAAATAAAAAATTATGTTTATGTTGAATTGGGAATTAAAGGTAAAAAAAAAATATGTCCCCCACGGTCAAATTTTTAGGTTATTGGTTTAAGAAGATGGAATGAAAAAAAAAATAGATAATATACGATGACTGTTATCATTAAATGCGAGGGAATTCGATGGCGACAGAGGTTATCATGTCACCAGTGATTGTCCCGTCCTTCGAGTTCGTGTGCTATTTATCAATTATTTTTTATAAAATAAATAAATAAAAAATCATTACAAATGATTTTGTTTTTTTTTTTTAACCAATAATTAACACCTATAGGTAAAATATTATTGTGCTTATTGTGGTAAATTGCGTGGACAATACACACAAAATGGGCAACCTGTTGATTTTGAATTGGTTTGTCGATATAGAAAACAGTGTCCCGAAATTCACGCAAGATTTCAAGTGTTATCAGCATGTTATGCGTTGCGTGAATTATGGGACACTCTTTATATACACGTACATATGTAACAATGTACATAAACTGCAGTGGTGTTTCAATTTTGTTTCCGCCTTTGGGTAGATTGATATTTTTTCTAAAAATAAAACAATTAATATCTAATTAGTTTATGTGTTTTATGTTTTTTTATAAAATTTGAGGTTATGTTTTATAGATGAATTCTTCCAATTAATTTTATACTCACCTAATGTGTTTTATTTTTATAACAATGTATAAGTAACAATTTATATTCTCAACTTATCATTTATTATATCATATACATATGTATATATGAGATATTGAGTGCATTTGATGATAACATTTAGGTATAAAATGCCTCAGTATAAACAAAGATAAAATGTATTACGGCGTTGATGATGACAAAGGCGGTCAATATGTCGTCGTTTACATATTAGTTTGTGGACTTTGTTCCTGCTCAGCTTCTTTTAGCCAAGCCACACGAATGATCTAAAGATATACGAACTAGTTGCTTATTAATAGATTTAAGATGCGACACGCGATATGTATATGAATAAGCTGATTTTCACTATGAGAGCCATCTTAAAAATAATTATTTGCAAATATTTATCTTTTGATTTACATATGTGAATTGTGTAGGTATAATTATTATTAAGTCGTAGTTTTTATTTATTGACAATGAGTTGGAAATATTAATTCAATTCAATATTAGCTTCATTACCTAATGATGTTAATTTTTAAGTCTGTGGAATGTATAAAAGAGCAACGGCAGAGTCAAGGCTTTTCAATGCAAACTTAAGTTTTTATTCACTTTTATTTTTTGTTTCAATCATGTTGTGATTCGCATTGAGAATGCAGCTACAAAATGTCGAGGACAAAACATTACGCCATTGTATATATGTACATATATCTATATATGCTTCACTATCGTACCTATAAATATTATAGAGCTATTTAATGCGACTGATGTTTGGATTTTTTGATCTTTTTTTATTTTTTAGGTTAGGTTGATATCAGATATTTAGTAGGAAACAATTTTATGTTCATTAAATATGTAAAATGAATTTTTTTTGCATTGAATTATATAATTTTTATATTAATTTTGAATAAGTAGATGTGGTATTGGATTTTTTGAGGTTAGGTTGATATCAAATATTCAGGAGGAAACAATTTTATATTTTTTAAATGCCTGAAATAAATTTTATTAATTGAATTATATTGTTTCTTCTTTTTTTTTTTTTTATTAATTTTGATTATGCAGACATGATATTATTGAAGTTTTTAGTTCTTCATTTTTGAGGTTAGGTTGATGCCAAATATTCAGTAGGAAACAAATTCATACTTTTTAAACGCCTCAAATGAATTTTATTATCTGAATTATATTGTTATTATATTAAAATTCAAATTATGTAGACATTATTCGATATTTGCAATCGTTCGATGTATAAATACGTCGCACAGAGACACTAATGTAAGTAATTTCAAAGTCCACAAAACCACCACTATCAGCCAATATATAGCAATATAAATGTAAACTTAGATGAGTGAAGCAAGTGATTAGTTAAAATGATTTGAAAATTCACAGTAAATTAATAATAATCTCATTTTTAATATTAAATTATATAAATTAAAATACTAAATAACTATATATAATATCCTAATTACAAATATAAATTTTGTTTTATCATATTCGAAAAATTAAGAAACTGATGCTTATTCATACAATTTAATTAAGAATATAATGATGATGATGATGGTTATTACAAGACACTGCTATTTATTTAGTACATAACCAATAAATAAATTCATCTGTTGGTTACAGAGAAGAATTTGACCAAGGTGATGTAGAATGATTGCTCTGTACTGATTCTAATCTCATGTGGTTTCAGGGTTAAAGTTACTAAATAAAAAAAAATCGGGGGATCCCGTTTTCTTCTTCTCCATATTTACATATACCGTTCATACACAAGAGATGGCACGCAGTGTTGCAGCAGACGCGTTACCCGAGGTCATCACTCAAGGTTGTGCCTGACGTCATTTAACCTCCTCCTCCACAACTTTTTCCAAGTTGCGTGTGTGTAACTCACACATATGCCGATATAAGAATATGCATATAAAAAATGATTTGCCATTTATATATATAGTAGATGATTTTTTTTTAAAGAAATATGTTCTTATATTAATTGATTGAATTATTCAAATTTATTTCCAATAGTTTGGAATGGAATGCCAAGCCTTCATGTTATATATTTATGCATATTAATGATTTATAATTCAACTTTACAACTGCCTTTCACCTATCTCAGTCTGAAATATACAAAAATGTTTGAACAAAATAATGGAGGAAAAAAAATGAAGAAATTAAAAAAAAACTAACCTAAATTGTTCCGTATTTCAAAATAGACCTGCAGATTTTTCATGGTAACATAACCTCTAAATGAAGAAACTTCAATGGAAATTGTCATTTATTTTTGCAAGTACATATATATTATGTATATGAATATATATTTATTGGTAGACGGTGGAAGAGTATGAGAAGAAGTATATATTTCATGTTCGTATGTATGTGTTTGTGTGTGTGAAAAGTTCCGTTGGCGCCACTGGCGTTTATAATCAAGAGACAAATGAATCTTTTGAGTATATTTTTACATGACTATAGTACGTGTTGCAAATGCATTTTTAATTCATATAAAATATGTTGCATATGAATAAATAAATACGGAACTTATAGATTTTTTTTTTTGCACGATGAATATACAAATAGATATCTATATGTACATATGTATTCTCACACGTTTCCTGTTCGTGCAGGATTTAGAAGGTTAACTGTGTTCAGTTGGCACCAATGCAATATTTATCGCTATTTTCATAGCGTTTATCTGCAATTATTCCTGTATACACTTTGATTTTATTTATCTAACAGTTAATTATTTATTGGTATAATAATAACAATTCATAAATTCTAAAGCCTTCTATTATGATTTATATATATATTTATAATAATTGTTTAGTATAATTAATTTGATCAGATAATAATTATTAATTTGATCAAGTACATGTTTATATTTAATTACGCATTTTTGATCATTTTTTTATTCTTATAATTATAGGTTATGCATTTACGTTTATAACTATATATTAGTAGGATTGTTGTTACAACTATAAAAACTATTGATAATCTTATCATTTTGCTCTCTTTATCGTTTTACAATTGCTTTTTTTTATCATTCAATGATTACAATGGATGGTATATATATATATATGCACATGTGAATTACTTTGTGCCAAATGAAAACACTTGGGTATAAAAATAAGTTGATTTAATATTTTTACAGACTTTTTATCGCATCAAGTAAATTTCAATCTTGATAATGAAAAGTCTGGAATAAAAGACTTTCCTCCATACTAAAATATGTATATATTAAGTCAAATTTTCACATATTTCGAATTTATTAATTATTTTAACTTATTAATAATTAAATTGTGAAATTAATTTTCATATAAATATTTTTAGCTTCATTTTACTAGGAATATTGTATAAGAAATCTGTAAAATATAAATATTTCATTAATAGTATTGTAAATAAGGGAACAATTATTGAGTTTGTGGTTAATTTATAGGTTAGGTTTTCATGTCGGTTATGTTAGACAAATTCTTTTAAATGCCATCGTAATATTAACTTTATTTGTTCATCGTAGGTATACCTACCTTTAATAATGCAACAGGTGGGCAATGTGTAGAGAATTAAAGTCGGATTTAATGCCTGGTGCACTTGACATAACCTCACTTTTAAAGTCAACAATGAATTTAAAAATGGTTCAATGAAGAGCTCCATTTAAATTGTATAAACTGTGAAAGGAGAAAAATAGAAATAAAATGATAATATGATGATTATTTCTAATGATTCTGAGTGAAATTAATATGTTCATCAGCACGTTATGAAATCAAATAAAAAGGCAGAAAAAAAGAAAGAAAGTGAGAGGAAAAATAAAATAAAGTAGACAGACATTGTATATAATTGAGATCAATTGCATCTCAGCCAGGGTTAATTGGTCCATCATGGTGATAGCAATTGGACTCTTATCATTCTTCCCTTCTTCAATGCAATCATAGCTATTAATATCTTGGAGTTTTTATCACTTTCGAGAAAGTACTGTTTCACCCTCAAAATCAATATTTATCATCAAATATCTTATTTACGAGCATTTGTTGGTTTGTTTATTGTTTCCATGTTATAAATATTTTCGTTGAGTATTTTATAAATGTTTAAAAATGCATCTTCAGTGCACTTTCAACGACAACCATTATTGAAGTTTACATTTTAATCACAAGAGGGCGAATTTTATATTTCACTTCTTAATAAAATTAATTTGTTTATTTATATTATCTTTATCTAAGTTGTGGTTAACCATATTGTTTATTTAGCCATGGCAAGATACCAAACCACACGTCCTATGTGGAAAAGATAAATTTATTAGGTTAACTCCAATTTGTTATATAGATAAAAAATAATTATTAACCTTCCGTTTTATTCTTGAATTTAATAATAATTATTCAGTTCATCATACTCATATTACTGAATAGAATAAAATTAAAACTGAATTAAACACTTTTAATCTTTATCTACAAATTTAAATACCGTACATAACCTCCAAATTTTAGCTACAGGAATCCGTTCCAAAATGGCCGCCGTGGATGACCGTTATTAAAAAAAAATTATGAACATTTGAAATATAACTACTATTAAAATATAGCCGATAATAATATAGATTTTATTTTATTTATATATATGTATATTGTTAATGAATATGTAGCAAATCATCGATCGATGCTTTCGTGTCTTCATCGTATGAAACTCATAAAAAATTCAATTGTGGGTAGAAAATTACAGTACTATTCAGGATATGAAATCTCGTATTCTCTTTGCGAATAATTTCAATTCTATATGATGTATAGTCAATAAGAATTCATGAAATAAAAAAATTTATAGGTTAGAAACACACTGTGAAACTATTAATAAAAATCATACAATTTTTTTATTGTTACAGAATTCAATTAGGCACAATCTATCATTGCACAACAGATTTATGCGCGTTCAAAATGAAGGAACAGGCAAGAGTTCATGGTGGATGATAAATCCAGATGCAAAGCCTGGTAAATCTGCTCGCAGAAGGTAAAACTAAATGTATATATATGTATTTAAATGAATGAAAAAAAAAAATGAAAGCAGACGAGCTTTAATGTAATAATTGGTAATTATTATAATAATAAAATAGAGCAACGTCAATGGAGACAAGTAAATTTGAAAAACGACGTGGCCGTGTGAAGAAGAAGGTTGAAGCACTTAGAAATTGTGGATTACAAACAGACGCAACACCAAGTCCCAGTAGCAGTGTCAGTGAAGGACTTGATTTATTTCCCGATAGTCCACTTCATGCTACAAGCAATTATCAATTATCACCAGATTTTCGGTACAATTTCTTTGATTATTATTTCCCATTCCAACATAAGATATATTTATCAGTTAATAATTCATTTGTATTCTATTACTTATATCTCAATAGTCCTAGAGCATCAAGCAATGCATCATCAGTTGGAAGACTTAGTCCAATTCCAGCAATTCCTAGTGAACCCGATTGGACACCAAATTTCGTTTCAACATATAGTCCCGAACAATTAGCTGGAAATCTTGCTGAAACAATGAAATTAGAATCCTATCAAATGTATCAGACATCACAATCATCAAATCATCAACTTCAAAACGTACCACCTCCATCTTATTTTGAAACACAATATCAAAGAAGTAATTCACTTCGTACACCGTCATCAGCTTATGTTATACCATCGTCAGGACAATCAAAAATCCTTCAGGGATGTCCAATACATCGTTTACAATCGTGTTCATGTCGAATGGTAGGATATAATTATATGTATTTATTATTTATTTATCTACAAAGAATTTTTATTTTATTTTATCATCTCTTGATTAAATGTAGAATTCAAATTCTGTCGGTGACATAACCTCAAATTATCAACAAACTGATTCCAATATATCTTCGCTTGTTGGCGCTACACAATCGCAACAGTCATCACAACAACAACAGCAATCAAAGCAGCGAAGACAACAAAAAGATGAACAATCGCAACAACAACACAGACAACAGCAACAAAACTGTATTGAATATCTTATTCAATCGCAACAACGACAACAAAGACAAAATCATGCTGAAATAAATAATCCTAATTCATCAGAACCATCTAATTCACGTACATCAAGTGCCAGTACGATGATGGGACAATTAATGGGTGCATTAAATAATACAACGCTGTTAGATGATCTTAATATTAATATCGAGGGTCTTCAGGGTGGCTTTGATTGCAATGTTGATGAAGTAAATGCATTATAATTTATATAATAATGTTTAAATATTTATAAAATTATATATTATCAAATTAAAATTATCAATTTTTAGGTTATAAAACATGAATTATCTATGGATGGAACGCTCGATTTCAATTTTCAACATAGCATCATTGATTCATCATCGATTGACGTCAGTGCTGGTGATATTACGCAAAGTAATACAATATTACCAAACAATCAAGTCGATTCAGCATCATCAAATACACAAACTGCTCCGCCATCTTGGGTTCACTAGCAATGGGATTTGATATCTAAAATTCTTAATTCATATTACAAACGCTGCATCGCTAACACGGTATGTTAAATTTAATCACTAAATTATTTTATTCAATTCGTATTGTTTAATTAATGAAGAAATAATATCGTTTATTTATATAATTATAATATTAATATTTGTTCAATGAATAATCTCTTTGGATGTACAGTTATAAATTATAATTGTAAGACATTTGCAGGAAAAATTTAATGGGAAGATGAAGATGGTTTTAGGAGAATAAAAAAAAAGTTTAGAAATAACGTTGTCTTCGTCGTTGTATGCGGGGGGCGTAAAGGTCAGGGGGCAAGGTGAGAGATGGGAGATTAACTGCGGAAACGGTTGCTGGGTTACGCCGGAAAGAATGGGAACAAGTGTGCGGGAAACTCTTAGAGCAACTTTATAATTCTTGCGACGCTTTTGGGGAATGAGATCGACGCGAGTTGGGAAAGTGGAGAGTAGAGAATAGTCCAACCAGTCGGGATTTTCTAGTATTAAGGTAGTAGCCTGGCGCCAGACATGTCTCCACAATCGCCAGTGACTCTTAGATACGTTTAACTTTTCGACTAACTTCCAGATCTACGTTTATGATTTTTTATATTTATTGACTTTATTAATCTGCTCGTCAATTTTATTTCAATTCGGTTTTCTTTCTTTTTTTAATGTGAATGTTCATATATTAATTAGAATGCATACTTTCAATTAGATTAATTGTGCAATTGAAATTTCTTAATCGTAATTTTATCGAATTATTGCAAAGAATTTTAATTAATAAAAATATTATTCCAATTATATTGTTATATGTTTATTGGAATAATTTTATAGACAGTTGTTAATTATTTTTTATCATACATTCGAAGAAATATATTTTAATTTGTTAATGTTTTTAAAGTGGATTAGTTGAAAATTATCTTGAGAAATTTTACTTTAAAATATATTTAACAAACCATTTTTTATTCAACATCGTGTTTAATGTTTTATTAGAGGACTTTTTTTTATATGAATATATTTGAGATGAAAGATGGGAACAAAAATTATTTCGACGACGAAACATGAATACTCCTTCGCCATTTTAATAAAAGGGAGCATCAACATCCCGTCATTCTTTGACAAGATAAACGTAATTTGATTTACGAAGAACATTTAAAATTGAATTCATAAAAATTATTCAAATGAAGACTTTATAACTACATAAAAAAAGTACAAGTTGCATTCATTGTCCATTCACGAGCAGTTAATAAATTAAATTCTATTTAAAAATCCCAGCATAAAGTCACACTATGAAAACTTTGCTATAATTATATAACGCCATTTTTCATTATTTTCTCAATGTAAAAGTAATTTAATTTGTTTATTTTACATTCATATATTTATTATTATAAAGACTTTTCATTTATTATCTTGTTTTTCATACTTAATATCTTTAGTTATTTATTCTAACCTCAAAACTTGTTGCGTTTGGTCGTGTCGCTTTGTACAGAAAAAACTAAAGTGCTATAGTTACATTATTAAAAGATAAAATTGATAAATGTATTTAATATTATATATAAGTTAATACTCATTTATTTTTATTCTTATAAATTAATGTCATATCGCTAAAGGCAAAAATAAATTGCCAGACGCAATAATTGCGATATATTTTTCGTTTTATTTCTTTCAAGAAAATCGTGTATGAATGGAGAAACGCAACAAGCTACATCGCGAATGAGCCAAGTAGTCAACCGACTGTTGGCATCATCCTCGCATTTATTTTCTTTCTTATAACCATAAATCTCATTCATCTATTGTTAAGTATCAATATTATGTGTTTATAAACCAACCATTGTATCATATATTTCAATATCATTCTTTATTTTCTTTTCAATATTCAAAACGTTCACAATTTATGATAATAAAATTATCAATTGCTTTGCAGTGAAGTAGAAAAATTATTAATTATTATTTATTTATATATATTTATCTAGATATTTTAGTATTTATGTTTGTACATTTAGAGAAATATTTTCTGTTGATGTTAATTTTTATTTTTTAAATTTATTTTAATTCATTTTGTGAATGCGTTTAAATATTATGCGGTAAATTTATGTTAACTTTTCATTTATTAATGTAATAATGTTGAAGATTTATATATTAGATAGGATATATATGTATGGATAAGTTGAAGGTGGTGGAGATCAGGAATAGAAGGAGGAGTTAAGATGCGCTCGTCCTAGACTTAAAGTGGCTAGACATTGTGGCACCCCGGAAGCTTGACGAGTTTCAAGACTTCTTGAAAGTTGACACAATCGCTATCTCAATTGAATAATAGTTAGATGAGATCGAATTATCTTCGATTTATGTTCTTTTGTTATAAGAGCTGCAAAATTCGCTTGATTAAAATTTATTTCTTTCACTTTTAGTTATTTTACAATATTGAAAAATTATTTTTTTTTATCACTGGCAGACAAATTTTATTGTCGCGAATTGATATTAAATATTATAATATTTATAATATTATAATTCGTCGTTATTAATGTGAGAATTAATAATGAAGATTGTGAAATTTTTATTTAATTATTATTTCAATGTAATAGACGAAATACAATTATATTATTCGTGCTTGTTTATGTATTAGACTGAT
>JAQQBR010001835.1:2993767-3007772 GCA_030347285.1 Microctonus hyperodae
TTTATTTGTGGAAAATTTTTTGGATTTAATGGAATATTATGTTAGATTTATAAATTATGTAGTTGGATTATTGATTTTTTATGTGGAGATTGTTTTAATTAATTAATTAATTAATTAATGGAAATTGTTTAGGTTGGCGATGGTACAACGAGTGTGGTTCTTTTGGCTGGTGAATTTTTGAAGCAAATAAAACCATTTATTGAAGAAGGAGTTCATCCACGAATAATTATTAAAGCATTTCGTAATGCTATTCAATTATCAGTTGATAAAATTCAACAATTGAGTGTTAAAATTGAAAAATCATCGATTGAAGAAAAACGTAAATTATTGCAAAAATGTGCAGCAACATCGATGAGTTCTAAATTAATTCATCAACAAAAAGATTTTTTCAGTAATATGGTAGTAGATGCAGTTTTAATGCTTGATGAATTGTTGCCTCTCAATATGATTGGTATTAAAAAAGTTTCTGGTGGCGCACTTGAGGATTCACTTCTTGTTGCTGGTGTTGCATTTAAAAAAACATTTTCTTATGCTGGATTTGAAATGCAACCGAAAAAATATTCACCATGTAAAATAGCAATGTTGAATATTGAATTAGAACTCAAGGCAGAACGTGACAATGCTGAAATTCGTGTTGACAATGTTGAAGAATATCAAAAGGTTGTTGATGCTGAATGGCAAATATTGTATCAAAAGCTTGAAAAAATTTGGAAAATTGGAGCAAATGTTGTTTTATCAAAATTACCAATTGGTGATGTTGCAACACAATATTTTGCTGATAGAGACATGTTTTGTGCTGGTCGTGTACCAGATGAAGATCTCAAACGAACAATGAAAGCTTGCGGCGGTGCAGTAATAACAACTGTAAATGATATTACCGATTCAGTTCTTGGTAGTTGTGAAACTTTTGAGGAGAAACAAATTGGTGGTGAACGATTCAACTTCTTCGCTGGATGTCCAAATGCAAAAACATGCACATTTGTATTGCGTGGTGGAGCAGAACAATTCTTGGAGGAAACTGAACGATCACTTCATGACGCAATTATGATTGTTAGACGAATGATTAAAAATGATGCAGTTGTTGCTGGTGGTGGCGCTATTGAAATGGAACTTTCACGTACTCTTCGTGATTATTCACGTACAATTGCTGGAAAGGAACAATTATTAATTGGAGCTATTGCTCGTGCATTAGAAATAATTCCGAGGTAAAAAAAAATCCGCATATTTCATGCTATTTTACAGTGGTAATAATACTGCAATATTCTACTGGCAGAAAATTTGAGGTTATGTCTCATTTTTAGTTGAGAAATAACATGAAATTAAGTTATTAAACAATGCAAATTTTTTATATTCATTTTGTACATTTTGTTTTTTGAATAAGGGAGAAGACATAACCTCAATTTTTCCGTTAGAGGAATGTGGCAAACTTCACACTTGTCATTAATTTTTTATTGAATAATATAATATTAATTTGTAACTTTTGAGATTAATTTTATAATTTTATTTATTTTTCAGACAACTTTGCGATAATGCGGGCTTTGATGCAACAAATATTCTGAATAAATTACGACAGAAACATCATCAGGGTAATTGTTGGTATGGCGTTGATATTAATTCTGAAGATATTGCTGATAATTTGGATGCGTGCGTTTGGGAACCGGCTATTGTTAAAATTAATGCATTAACAGCTGCTGGTGAAGCAGCGTGTCTTATTTTATCTGTTGATGAGACTATTAAAAATCCAAAAAGTGGTGGAGGTGACGCACCACAAATGCCTATGGGTCGAGGTGTTGGCAGACCGCCAATGATGTAATTTTTATAATGATGCGTTCCAATCGTTTTTGATTTCATTCATTGTTTTATATTATAATTAACACTGTAAAGTGCTTTGATAATAATTAACAATGTCATTTCAAGCATTAATTTCACGAAGTTTTTTTTATTTTTTCTTGTCACTTAATAAACTTATTCATTCGATATTTCGTACGAATTTAAATTGTAATTTTATTCGAATATTTTTATCAATGTTTGAATGAATAAAAAATATAAAAACATGAGTTATTGAATTTTTTTTTCTATTTTTCTCCATTGGAAAAGTAAAAAATAGAATAATTTAATTACTATGAATGAAATATAATTAAATGAACATTAAAATATTAATATTTTGCAATTTTATTTTATAACGCAAATTTATAATACAATTACAAATTATAAAAATTTAATATTTGAGGTTATGATTTTCCTTTCTTTTTTTTAATAATTGTTTTTGATTTCTTTGTGCGAACAGTTTTTCCCACTGCAACTGATTTTACTTTCTTTTTTTCCTTTTCTGTTTTATTTATTTCTTCTGCTTTCTTCATTGCATCACCCTTGAATATTTCATCAAGTGGATTAAGAGCATAAGATACTTCTGGTTTATTAGCTTGTTGTGTTGCTTTTTGTTCAACTCGATTCATATATTTATAACCAGCTTTTTTACTAATTGTTTGTCGAAATTTAGCAGGTGAAATATAAAATGGATTATCCCATAATGTTTCGCCACCAAAACTACTAGAAAATATTTTAACTGGATTCAATACAAAACGTGGTCCAATTTCTGCTAATCCACCATCTTCAGTTAATATTTGAAAATTTCTAAACCATATTCTATTGTCCAAAATACTAAAAGTAAATATATGATCGAAGAATGGTTGACTTTTTGGATGATAATTTGGTACACCAAATATTTGTGTTAATAATTCTTTTAATAAAGCAAAGTGTGGATGAATTGAAAAATTCTCATCAAAAGACAACAGTGGACGTGAACCTTTCAAACAATTTCCAGTAAGTTTCAATTCTCCCATTGTATAAACTGAAATGAAAATTAATAAATTAAAATTTAGCTTCATTCATTTTTTAGCTGAATTATTTTTAATAATCTGTATTTAAATACCATTTTCAACCAGAAATTTAGCAGAAGGTCCGTGTGGAACATTTGCAAACCACATATAAAGATCGCGTTTACGTCTTCCTTCAAATAAAATAGCTTTGTTGCAATTCTTTGATTCACAAATTTCAGTTACTACACTAAGGTTTTTTTGCCTTTCCATTTTGGCTTCGGTACGATGGTGAGGCATTAATGTTTTAATGTCCTCCATGAGATGACGATCACGATGATTTATTCCTCTCGAAGCAAATACCAATACACGTTGTCGATTTATCCATTTAGTCTGTAATTAATTCAATTTTTTATTTTAAAAAAAATAGCTCAAATGAAATTGTTGATGTATTTGAAATTTTGAGGTTAACCTTTTTTGCTGATGGTTCATCTGATAATCTTTTTGCTGGTAATGGCACTTCATTCTCGTTAATTGTTTCAACATTTTCTTTATCATCTTTTAATTTTCTCTTTAAATTTTTTTTACCCATTTTTCCGTTAATTAAATTTGAATAATTATAAAAACGTTCTGTATAACACACGTGTACAGTCAATAGAGTGAGAAAATTATCAAAAACTTATAAATTACTGCTAATAGTGAACAGACATCAAAGCTTTGTGTCCTAAAATCCAGATGGCACTGTTATCAATGCTGAAATTCATTATTTATTTTATTATATTATTTATTATTTATATAAAAATACATACTAGATATAAATATACATATATGTATTATTTATAAAATATAGATACATATTACATATAATGTACGCCTGTATATAATATAAATTATATAGTATATAAAATAATAGAGGTTATAAAGAGAGCACTATAGAATTTCTAGTGCGCATGCGCCAAAACTGGTTTTCAGCTCATCACTGATTTTCCAGGGTATTTTTCCAGATTCTGGGAAATTAGAAATACATTTAAATAAATTAGATGATTAATAATAATTCATATTAATTATATTGTTATTATATTGTATTGATTATATTAATTTTAGATTATTTTTAGGTTATGTGTACAGATGAAATTATGTTTTATTGATGATATGTAGTTTATTTTATAAATAAATCGTTTGAAAAAAATTTCTTTATATTTTCATGCTGAAGTGTTGGAATATCTTCTACCAACTTGGCTTCAATCTATACTCAGTGCTGCTAACTTTGATGCTCAAAAGTTGCAAGAACATCACCACCACACCATTCAGCTGTTGTAAAAATTAACCTTGTGTTCACTACTTCAGAATTGTTTATTAGATTGTTTTATATCCCATCTGATGCTTGGTATTTGTAGTTTCACAAAACTTGGGAGAATCTCCATTTATAAATTGTCATCACAAGTTTCAAGGTGAATATAAATTTTTATTTATTAGAATTTATGGAGAAATAACAACATGAAGTTATCTCACTATTTATAATTATTATAAATATTTATTAATAATTTATCTTTCATTCTCTAAAAAAAAAAATATAATTACAAGTCCAACCTTTTTGTTCACAAAAGACAACTTTCTTCATCATTTGGCGAAGCAAACATGACAATAATTAACAAGAATAGTGTGAAGGAGCGTTATGATTCAATTAAAAAATCACCAAATGACAAGAGATTTTATCGTGGATTAATATTGAACAATGAAATGAAAGTACTTTTAATAAGTGATCCAACAACGGATAAAAGTGCTGCGTCATTGAATGTACAAATTGGTAAGAGAATTTTATAAATTATCTAAAACAAATAATTAATCATGATTATTTAATACAACTACGATTAATTAATTTTTTTTCAGGACATCTCAGTGATCCTGATGAATTACCAGGATTGGCACACTTTTGTGAACACATGTTATTTTTAGGAACAGCAAAATATCCAGATTTAAATGAATATCATGCATATTTATCACAACATGGCGGTATTGCAAATGCAAATACAAATTTAGATTGTACAAATTATTATTTTGATATAACTCCAGATTATTTAGAAGGTGCATTGGATAGATTTTCCCAATTTTTCATATCGCCATTATTTACTGAATCAGCAACTGAATTAGAGATGAATGCTGTTAATTCAGAGCATGAAAAAAATATTGCAAATGATTCATGGCGTGCAGATCAATTGGATAAATCATCAGCAAATCCAAATCATCCATATTCAAAATTCGGTACTGGTAATCGTGATACATTGGATGTGACACCGAAAAAAAAAGGAATTAATGTTCGTGATGAATTGTTAAAATTTCACAATACATGGTATTCATCAAATAACATGGCGTTGAGTGTACTTGGAAAAGAAAATCTCGATGATCTTGAAGCAATGGTAATAAATATGTTTGCTGAAGTTGAAAATAAAAATGTTGCAGCACCAGAATGGCCTGAACATCCATTTAATAATGATCATTTTGGGCATAAATGGTTTATTGTACCAATAAAAGATGTTAGAACATTAAAAATGGTTTTTCCACTGCCAGATTTACGTAAATATTATCGTTCAAGTCCTGCTATTTATGTGACGCATTTACTTGGTCATGAAGGCAATGGTTCATTGTTGTCTGCGTTGAAAAACGCTGGTTGGAGCAATTCATTAGTTGCAGGCAGTCGAAAAGCCGCGAGGGGTAATTGCAATTTTTTTAATATCATCGTTGACTTGACTGAAGATGGAATTGATCATGTTGATGATATTGTTACATTAACATTCCAATATATCAATATGTTGCGAAGTAAAGGTCCAATTGAATGGATATTTGATGAATGCAAACAAATATCTCAAATGGATTTTAATTTTAAAGAAAAATCACCACCGACAAGTTATGTTAATTCAACTGTGTATGCATTGCATGAATATCCAATGGAAGAAGTATTAATTGCACCGTGTGTGCCAACAGAATGGCGGCCAGATCTTATTGATAATATCATGGAACATTTGGTACCGGAAAAAATACGTATACATGTTGTGGGCAAAGCATTTACTGATATTGCAAGAGAATCGGAATTTTGGTATCAAACTAAATTTGATAAAATTAAAATTCCTGATGAGGTTATGAAAAAATGGATTGCGCCAGGATTTAATTCAGATTTAAAAATACCTGATAAAAATGAATTTATACCAACGAATTTCGATATTAAAGCTAATGAAAATTCAAAAATTGATAAATATCCAGTTATTATTGAGGATAATCAATTAATGAGAGTTTGGTTTAAACAAGATGATGAATTTCGTGTACCAAAAGTTAATTTAACATTTGATTTCGCTAGTCCACTTACATATATGGATCCAATTAGTTATAATTTGGCTTATATGTATATTCAATTGTTTAAAGATTCATTAACTGAATATACATACAATGCAAGTCTTGCTGGATTGAGTTGGGAATTTACCACTGGTAAATATGGGGTTATTTTAGTTATTGGTGGTTATCATGACAAAAATCAAATTTTTTTGAGGAAAATTATGGACAAAATGGTGAATTTTACCATTGATAAACAACGTTTTAATATATTAAAAGAAAATTATATAAGAAGTTTGAAAAATTTTGAAGCTGAACAACCGTATCAACATGCAGTTTATTATCTTGCAGTATTATTAGCTGAACAAGTTTGGACAAAAGATGAATTGCTTGATGCATCTCGTTACATTACAATTGAACGACTTGAAGAATTTGTACCGCAATTATTACATAAAATGTATATTGAATGTTTAGTGCATGGTAATTTAACAAAATCAGAAGCTTTAGAAGCTGTTAAAATAGTTGAATCAGAATTAACTCATGCTGGTAAACGTAGAATAATTCCATTATTGCCACGACAACTCATGCTACATCGTGAAATAAGTCTTGAAGATGGCTGCCATTATTTGTATGAGATTGAGAATAAAATACATAAATCATCGTGTACTGAGGTATATTATCAAAGTGGTTTGCAGTCTACTGAATCGAATATGCATTTAGAATTACTTGGGCGAATAATTCAAGAACCATGTTTCAATACATTACGTACAAAAGAACAATTAGGGTATATTGTTTTCAGCGGAATTCGTAGGAGTAATGGAGCACAAGGATTGAGAGTTATAGTACAAAGTGATCGTCATCCACAATATGTTGAAGATAGAATTGAAGCATTTATGGAAACAATGCTGGTAAGTAATTATTTTTTTATTTTTCATTATTAATTATGTTGATATTCTTTATTTTCTTATGTTTTATTTTTTAGGAGGAATTAACAAATATGTCTGACGAAGAATTTAATAGACATAAAGCATCATTGGCAACGATAAGACTTGAAAAACCAAAAATGATGTGTACATTATCAGCAGTTTTTTGGAATGAAATTACAAATCAACAATATAATTTTGATCGTGCTAATATTGAAGTTGCTTATTTGATGACGATTACGAAAGAACAAATACTTTCGTTTTTCAAGGTTTTTATAAGATTTTGAGGTTATGTGTATATTGAATTTGTTACAGTTTTATTTATTTTTGTTATTTTTAGGAAATAATTCATAATAAATCGCCAATTAGACGTAAATTAGCAGTTCATATTGTTTCGATGGCGAATGGTGGTGCAGGATTGGATGAAACAAATGTTGATAAAAATGTTGAATCGGTAAATCAAATTTCTTCGTTGCCGACTCGAGTTACGGACATTGTTGCGTTTAAATCAAGTCAATCATTGTATCCATTGTTGAAACCTTTTGGAAACGTTCCACGAAAGGGTCAACGCTCTAAATTGTAAAAAATAATTGTGTATAATTTGAATTTTATGTCAATTATTATTTTTACATTTAGGTATCCGTATGTGGGTACATTTAGAATGAAATTGTATTATGAAATCCAATTGTAAGACATTCACTATGAGAATTGTTGGAAAATATTATAGTTTTTTTTTTATTTAAATTTAGCAGGACCATTATATTTATTATGCACTGGTCTATCAATTAACGCATACATTTTGATTTTTACACCGATTATTTACATTAAATAAATTTATAGTTTAATAAATGAAAATTGGAAACTTTGTCAGTTTTCAATCTAGTAAACTACTAATTTTTACAAGAAAAATTTTTGTTCAATTTAATTTTCAACCTAATCAATCAAGTTTTTTTTTATTACATTGCATAATATTATAAATTTTAAATTTATATTTGCTTTTAAAATATAAAATTATTCGGAGTGCTGTTAAGCATTTTACATACAGTACATAACCTCAATTTACTGTAAAGACATAATTTAATGATTTAATTTATGAAACCAACAGAAAATTGAATGAACTTATAAAATACGTAATTATTGGGAGTGGAAAATTGATAGAAAATTATTGTTTTAAACAATTTTTATTTGTTTCAATTATTCATAAAATATAAAAGTGAGGTTATACCCTAATAATATAGCTATTTATGTGGTAGGAAAAATTCCCGAACGAAGATGCTGAACCGGAAATACCCGAGTGGAGCACACATTTTTTTAGAAATTCCAAACTTTGAATGTTTCAATTTTTAGGTTATGTATCAAAAAATTCATAAACAGTTGGGATAATTAAATCACTTTGATATCTGAAGCACTTGAATTGGACAATTATGGATCAGATTGATATGGGATTTGTGGAAGAGTGTGAGCCATGGAAATTAGAAAGTCGATTTTTTCCTAATAAAGTTGGAGGAAAACCAGCGTGGCTTGATTTGAAAGATCTACCATCAGCGAAATATGTAGAGTGCAAAAGTTGTAAAAATCCCTGTATATTTCTTTGTCAAATTTATGCACCATATGAAAATAACGAAAATGCTTTTCATAGAACAATTTTTATATTCATTTGCAAGAATGATGATTGCTGCAAACCAAATGAAAATGGAAACTTGCAAGTTTTGCGATCACAATTAAGTAGAGATAATAAATTTTATCCATTTGAGCCACCAAATGAGCAAGAAAATTGGCGACCTGACATCAGTATGTTTAATATTATTATTTATTTTTAATTTAAATACAATAATTTAATTCTTATTTCATTACAGACTCTACAAAATTCACAAAAGTTTGTCAAGTTTGCGGATTATTAGGTCCAAACCACTGTGGTAAATGTAAACTTGTTAATTACTGCTGTCGCCAACATCAAATTATTGATTGGAAAGCTGGACACGATAAAAAATGTAGCACTGATAATATCAATAACGATTCTTCAACAACTGCAACTAAAAATACTTTACAAAGTATATTATTTCCAGAATATGAATTAATAATTGAAAGTGATGTATCCAATACAAAAAATGATAAATCTGATGTTAATAAAGAAGAAGAGGAAATGAAAAAGTATGAGAAATTACTTGAAAATGGTGAAGCTGGAACATTACAAACTTGTGATAATGTGAACGATGATTTACTCAAAATGGCTGCTGGCGATGAAGATAAAGTATTTATAAAATTTCAGAATACAATTCGAGATGATCCAGATCAAGTATTGAGGTATTGAAGACAAAGATTAATTATTTATTTCTTATAATTAACAATATGCAGCTTTTAATTTATTTTAATCATTCTAGATACAATCGTGGAGGAGTACCGTTATACATAACCTCAAAAAATGAACCTAATAATATTCCAAACTGTGAGAAATGCAATGGAGAACGACAATTTGAATTTCAGGTATGATTAAAAGTAACATTGATTATAAATTAAATAATTATTACATTTGGTATAATAAATGATAACTATTTTATAGGTTAGTTTTGTAATTAATTATATTTTTTCATTTTACAGATCATGCCGCAGTTACTTAATTATCTTAATTTACCTGCTAATGTAAAAAGTTTAGACTGGGGAACATTATTAGTATTTACATGTAAAAATTCATGTAATATAGAATCAGGATATTGCTCAGAATATATTTGGAAACAAGATATTTTATAAAAAATCAAATTTATAATTATAAAAATACACAAAATAAAATTTTGGTTATTTTATATTGATTAATTAATCTGATGAGAATGTTGAGAAGAATATAATATATCAAACAAGAAAATTATCGTGGACACAAAGCATGTCTACCACCATCAACTGGCAA
Source organism: Microctonus hyperodae (assembly GCA_030347285.1). Taxonomy (NCBI): domain Eukaryota; kingdom Metazoa; phylum Arthropoda; class Insecta; order Hymenoptera; family Braconidae; genus Microctonus; species Microctonus hyperodae. Next base: position 3,003,733 of record JAQQBR010001835.1, read on the forward strand.
TGTTGCACCAGTAATAAAACTTGCATCATCGCTTGCCAAAAATGCAATTGTCTTTGCAACTTCTTCAACTTCACCAGGACGACCAAGTGCATGTGTGGTTTTACTTCGTTCAAAGAAATTCTTCAACTCCTCTGGACTCATTCCACTTCGTTCATGGAGATTTGTCACAACAACTCCTGGATTAACTGCATTTACTCTAACCTAAAAAGACAAATCGATTAATATTTTCATATATTCCAAATATCATTTAGTGTTTTTATATTAAATAAATGATACTTTTTTTGGTGCAAGTTCTATGGCGATACATCGAGTAAATTGATCAACCGCTGATTTACTCATGCAATAAGATAAAACTCCTGGAAAAGATCGTAATCCATTAACGCTTGAAACATTAACAATATTTCCTTTTGTTTCAATTAAATGTGGCACAGCAAGCATTGTTAAATGATACATGGAACGAACATTTAAATTGAATACTCTGTAAATAAATATTTTTATTTATTATTTAATAATTAGCAAACATATTTCAGTTATTATTTGATGATTATTACCGGTCGAATTGATCCAGACTTGTATTTTCAATTCCACCTCGTTCAATTGTTCCAGCATTATTTATTAAAATATCTAATTTCCCATAATGCTTTACAGTTGATTCAAGAATACGTTTTGTATCATCTTCATTAGTTAGCTCACCAATTGTTAGTAATGGTTTGTAACCTGTACATTTATCAGCGACTTTTTGCAAATTTTCTAAGTTGCGACCAGTTAAAGATAACGATGCGCCCAATTGGGAAAAATGAATTGCAGTTGCTGCACCAATTCCTGAACTGGCGCCAGTTATTAATATTATTTTACCCATAAATGCCATTATTATTTATTATTAGACAATATTTAGAGTTAATAACGTCTGTGTTCAGAGATTTATCTCTTGAGAGTTATCAATATGGGTGCGCAAAAAATTCCAAGTTGGACATCTCTGAAGGTCAAAGTCCGGTTTGAATTAATTTTATTTGAACAATGATTGGTCGTGGTTTTGATAATACAAAAGAAACAACCAATCACGTTGAGAGATTGGTTTTTGATTCCGTTCGAATTCAAATATTAAACTTAACCTACAAATCGGCACTCGGAATACCGAAGTCATACTTGGAAGTAAAAATAAAAAATTTATATATTTTTAAATGCTGTTGGGAATAAAATTTAATTTAAATAAATCTAAATAATATTTCTGAATTTAGATTGATGATTTTTACAATATTTAATGTAATAATTTATCATTTTTACAAATTACATCTTGACTTTGAATTTTTTTCATCCAACATAACCTACAAATTGTAGAGAATATACTATTATTATATAGTAAAGAATAAAAAATTGTCTTTTTTATCAAACATAACCTAAAAATTGTAGGGAATATACTATTATTATACAGCAAAAAATAAAGAATTGTCTTCATCGACAGCTAATATTACTAAAGCTAAAAATTATGCATTTATTTCTAGCAAAATCAGCAACTTTGAATTTCTCATAGATGTCGCCTGCTGTCGGTTATAGCGGAAATTAAATGGCTTTAATTTTTTTTTTATATTTTCTTATTCCATTTTCCCCACTTCAACCATAATGACGTCACATGGTCAATTGCGAACTGCGCATGACGAGAAAAGGATTTTTCTCATTTTTCCATTTTGCTCTCTCTCGCTTGATGGGATATCGCAAAGGTAGTAGCAAACTCCAATGCCAATCTAGTCAGTCGTTCAGTTGTCTACAAACTGGGGCTCTCTTAGTACTCATCAAATTCAAATACGTTAATAAAAATAAATAACTCAATCAATCGACTGACCTTATGAATTATATCATAATAAAAAATGAAAAACATCAATAATATTACACACACTTGACACGAGCTCTCAAAAATTTTTCTTCCTTTATTTAATTTTTCTCCCTTATTTTCTACAATTATCTAAAAAAATAATCCCAAATTCTTTTACTTAGGTATCTTTTGCCTACATCTTTTCACTATAATTTCATCATTTGATTTTCATTTCAATTTAATTATTATATACTTATTTATAAATTTTATGATTAATTTATTTTCTATTATAACAATCTACATACTTCACAATTAAATATTTATTTATAAATAATACTAAACAATATTCAGCAGTAAATTCATAAATAAAATTTGCTGACTACGTTGGACTAAATTAACTTAAAGGTGAGAGCGTTGCTCGCATATATTTTATTCGCGTTATTTCCAATCGATGAAATATCTCACCTTTTTTTTTATTTTTTATTTCATTTACTTCTTATATTTGTGTTGATCAGATAATATTCTCTGATATTCAAATCTGTATTAAAGATGAAAATTTAATTGATTATAAATATTTCAGAAGATTTTTAACGTACGATAAAAATTAATAAACGATAAATAAAGAATTAATAAAAAGATTAACTAATGGGGAAAGGTGATAAACGTGGTGGTGTCATCCAACGTACAGACGGTGAGCATTAAATTCAAAATATAAAATAATTTATATTAATACAACCTATTAATACTTGCGTTTAAATAATAATCTTTAATCATATTTATTTATTCTCAAATTAGTTGCCTGAATTTTTCACGTTTTACTTGAGAAATATTTTATAATTTCCATTTGAGCACTCTCTGTAATTTCTTTTCGACACGGCGTTGGATCCCAATTTATACCAGGACAATTCATGTACTCAAAACATTTTGTTAATTGACGATTGTTCATATTACTTGGACAACATTGAACAATAGCCCAAACACAAGAACTAGGTGATTGTTTTAATGGTGATTGAGTTCGTGGAGCTGGAAAATTTTTTACTTTCAATCCCACACGATCAGGATTTATTCCCTGTGTTTATTAATAAATATATAATAATTAATAATGTTATTTAAAAGTATATATTATTGTATTTTTTTACTTACTGGAAAATTAATATCATCATCGAAATTTCCTCTTGAAATAAAATCCGGCGGTTTTATTATTGACGACAATGACGATGATGGATCTTTGGTAATAATAATTCTTGCTGAGACAGGAATATTATTGATTCGCTTTTGTTCATCATTTATTTTCACTAAATCATAATTAAAAATAGTTTCAGCTGGTGATTTTTGTTCCATAATATTGTGAACTTTTTTATCATCCCATTCGTTTTCAGATAATTGATTTTTCCTTGAATAAGTAATTGGAAATCGTGGAGGTTTTCTATTATTTTTTCCTCTATTTGGAACAATAATAGGTTGATTGCGCTTTATATAATCAATTAATTTATTTTCTTCTGCAAGTGTTGGGTTTGATTGATTCCCATGCTCTTCTTGAGTTGATTGATTTATCGTCTGAGCATTATTAATGATTGTAGCAGTGGTTATATTATTAAATCTAGTATTAATCTCATCACTTGAAACATATCCTTCATCTTCACCATAACCCCAAAGTTCATCATTATTGTAAGAACGTTTTTTACGTGTAACAATATCACCACGAATTGGCAATTTTTCTTCATCAGATATTTCTGTAAATGAAGATGTCATTGGATTCATATCACCACGTAGTTTTTGTTTTTTTATATTTGTTTCTGCGTTATTTAATGTTCGTTTTAATTTTAATAATTCATCCATTTCTTCATAATATTCTTCACCGTCTGAATTGTCATAATCAAATAAAGATATTGGTATTATTAATGAATCTGATGAATCATTTTCATCTTTATAATTATTATCTTCAGGAGTTTTTTCTGATAATTTTGTTGACAATGACAATTGTCGTCGCTTCTTTGCAGCCCTCGGCTGCTGTCGAGAACGTTTTGTGATTCTTTTATTATAATAAAATGGTGCTATTTTTAATCCATTGTTATAATCACTGATTAATTTTATCGACAATGGCGTTGTCCTTGATGGATTAGTGTTATTAATATTGTCTGATTGTTCTCTTGATATATTTGATTTATTCATTTTTACCAATCCTTCACCTGTATAAAAATTATAACAATTATTTTATTTTCAACTTCAA
>JAQQBR010001835.1:3016210-3035122 GCA_030347285.1 Microctonus hyperodae
AGGGTGCGAGAGGTCCCGGGTTCAAATCCCGGACGAGCCCTTTTTTTTCTTCTTTCACATCTCAACTATCTTCAATTCAAAACTCTTCTCTCGATTTTCCAATAACACAAAAAAAAGTGATTCACCACTATCACTTCCTTATTTCAAAAAAAAAATTAAGCATTACTCATCATATATATATATATACATACTATTATATATATCTAATTAGAATTACCCAGAGTGCATTGCGCTCTGATATCGGAAATTCCAAGATGGCGACACTGACGCAATTTTCCATAGATTGCATTACCTTGGGATACGCCTAAATTACATTTTTAAATAATTCTTTGTATTATATAAAATTATTAGCAAAAAAATATCTAAGTAATTTGATACTAATAAGTAAGTAATTATAAATTGCTATCAAACATAATTACAACACAATTTTTCTACATCGGCGTGCGCATCCTCATATATAAATATATATATACATATCGCAGTATTCATGCGTACGTGCTTTATTCATTTTGTAAAATTTATAAGAGTTTTTTATATGATATATATTCATTTAACAATGAACAGAGTGTCATCTCTCCATGTCAATGCATTTATTATTGAAATTGTTCAATGAAGTAAATTGTGTCATCGTAAGATTATTAAATAGTATATTAAATGAATAAAAAAAAAATGGACGCAATAGTAGAATACAATTATGTAGCACAAGAGTCAGATGAATTGACAATACGAAAGGGTGACGTGATTAAAGACATCAAAGTGATGTCTGGAGGATGGTGGGAAGGTACATTGAGAGATAAACGTGGCATGTTTCCTGATAATTTTGTTAAGGTAAAAATTTGAACATCCTAACCTCACTTTTTTTCATTTTTTTCTGTTTTATTGTTCGTTGACTGCAATAAATGGTTTAATTTATTTCATAGATGCTTGAAGGATGCTCAATTGGTCCAAATGTAATTGCTGAATTGAAAAATGAAGCAGAAGGAAGTAATCATGCAATGAAAAAAGAGGGAAATACATTAAAAAATGGAACAACTGGACGAAAATGGTGTAAAGTTTTGTACAGTTATGATGCATGTAATGAAGATGAACTTTCTTTGGTACCTGATGATTTGGTAGAATTTATCAGTGAAGTTGAAGAAGGATGGTGGAGTGGACGATTACATGGTCGTGCTGGTGTATTTCCATCGAATTTTGTTTCACCTCCAGTTCCTGAGGAAATTGAAAGACAGCAAATAAATAAAGATCGTAATGTTGCTGAAGAATATTGTCGAGTATTATTTTCTTATGCTGCTGCTAATGAAGATGAATTGAGTATCGTTGAAGGTGATTTAGTGAAAATTTTATCACGGGATGCTCCAGACAAGGCAAGAAAATAATAAGCTATTATATTACTTATCAAAATTTTAATTACTGAAATAAACTTATCAACAATTTTTTTAATTCATTCGTTATTTCTTATTTTAAAATCAGACAATATTTTTTATTACAGGGTTGGTGGAAAGGTTCATTACGAGGAAAAGTTGGTTTATTTCCAGATAATTTTGTTAAAATCATTGATTTCAAAGATCCTTTTCAACATGAACAAGAAATGTGGCAAGAAACAAATCAGGCAGTTGCGAAAATAAGTGGAGCAAAACCATCCTCTTCGTTGCACACAGGAAAAAGAGGAGAGAAAGCACACGCACGAAAAAGTCTTGAATTAAATGCGACATCATTTTTAAGTAGTGAAAAAAAAAATGTTAATCATTCAGTTGGTTCAACGAGTTTAGAGCGAATGATGGGAAAAAATGAGGTTAAAATTATGAGCAATGCCGAAGCATTTGCTAAAGCTGATGAAGAATTAGATGGAGTAGAACGTGAGGAAGACACTCCATTATTACATTTAACTGCATCACGAGCTAAAGCACCACGAAGACGTTTACCTTCTAGTCATCATGTACGCAATCATGGCGGCAATATGACGACTGTTGACACAATCGAAACACAATCTCCAATATTATTGGTACATGAATTCGAATTATAATATTATATTGTTTGTATTTTAATAACATATTGACGAATATCATTTCAATTTACAGGAAGAAACTGTAACAAATGGCACAATTGACACGGTTGATCAATCACGTGACGAAGAAGTTGAGCGTTTAACCTGCAAAACACGAAGAAAAGTACCATGGGTAAATTATTGACATTAAAAATTAACAGTAAAATTAAAATAATAACTACAATAAAATCTTTAATGTCTGCCATCTTTTCAAAAACGTTAACCTATAAAAAAAAATCGTTATTTTTCAAATGATTTTCTTCCATTTTATAATTTTTGCTTTGTGCGGCGGCCATTTTGTCGAACAACTTCATGTCGCAGGTTATTTGGAGGTTATGTTATATAATATTGAATGAATTTGATTATAATTTTTGTTTCAGATTGAGGAATTGAAATTAAATCAAATGGAGAAAAAAAAAATTCAGCCAGATGATAAATATGACAGACCAGAAATTCATAAAAAAGAACGTAATTATAGTCGAATAAGTGGAGGAAGTGAATCAGCCATAGAATTACGACAAGATAATGGAAATATTAAATCTAAAGATAAAGAAAGCGATACAAATCGAACGGATTTATCTCACATATCAACAACTCCTATCTCACCATCAGCAACTAATTCTACTACACCTGCATATGTACCCTATCGTCTTTATTGCCAATTATTAGAGCGTGTAAGTATTTTAAAAATGATGACAACAAAAAATTCATCTGAAATTAAAACATAAAATTATTATCTTTCATTTGATATTCTTTTTAATTTGTTGAAATAGGTCAGTGACTTGGAAGCAAAACAAACGCAATTGGAAGAATTTGTTGTGCAACTTTCTGAACGGTTAAATTCATCTGCCATCAGTAATAAGTTATAAATCATAATCGAATTTAAATTTGTGAGTATAAAAACGCATAATATCACATTCTTAAATTGCTCCACATTGTTTTAAACAATGTTTTCCATATTTATTATTCATTATTTGTTTGAAGGGGGAAGAGGCAGAATTATTTATTGATTGGGTAATACGTTACACAATTATAATACCAGTATTTATATGTTCTTATCAAATATCAAACTAATCATACATTCCGTGTGACATTGATTAAAATCATGTATAAGATAATCTGTAAATTAAAACTTTTATTTTATTTTTTTTTCTTACATTTATTTAACTAATAATTGACATGTTATAAACATTCCGGTCGATGAAAAAAAGTATGGATGAAATAAAAGAAAAAAATTAATGATGAGGGCACGCTAGTACATTTTTTAATATTATATTTAGTTATTAAGTTAATCAATACCATCGTGACACTTTATTAACAATTATATAATAATTATATAGTGTCTAAATGTACATAACCTATAATACTGCATTTATACATGCACGGGAAGAAATTTTATGATAAAAGTTTCGAATTTTCTCAATAATAGTGTCGACATAAATAACGCGGACGAACAATAAAGTGAGGTTATGTTTTTTAGACAATGCTTTTTAAAAGTTTACTGAATAATTTATTACATTTTGACATTTTACAATTGATAATTGTTCTTCATATTAGATAGTTTCCAACTGACTTATTCGATTTTATTATTCTAATTGAGAATATTCATTACTTTATCATGAAAATTTCTTTCTGTGTGAAAATGATACGCTGTTTGCGTATACCTTCCGATTGTTTTTTTTTTTTCAATTAAATTTTTATGGTGCTAACTGTTAACAAATTCAATAATATTTACGCCAATAGTTTCCATAATCAATAAATCTTTTGTATTTTTATATTTTTGTCCAACAATCGTTTATTATTGATTGATAAATGCCAATATTTCAATGGTTAAATAAAAAAAAAATGAACTGAGTATGAATTCATGAGCAAAAAAAAACTAGTTTTTAAATGCTGCCTTTGTGATGAATAAATAATACACTATGATTTTTCATATAAAAATGAAATTTTTCATAGTTGTGTTATAATTAGTTAATGATATAAAGGTCAGTTTACATGCGTTTATATATTATTTAAAAATCAACAAATTTTTAATGATTTTAATAATTTAATACAAATATATTTAATAATGATTTATTTTATGCAGGTTTCATAAATGTATAAACTGATCTTAATGTACAAAGATACTTATTATTATAAAGCAGTAAAAACAAAATGAGAGTTGTGAACATAATATATATTATAATTAATGTAATTTTGTTTATTTGTATGGGAAAATAATAAATTTCAAATGACTGTGTAAATAATTTAGTAAAACTAATTTTATTTTTCATATATTATCTACATTAATTTTAAAGATTGAAAAAAATTCTTCAATTGAAACTCGGTAAAATTTCACAAATGAATGGTAATAATTTCGAACATGATACAACTTTCCAAACTGAAAAAAATACTGATGATGTTGATGAATTAATTAAGGATTTAGTGAGTGTAACACATCCACGTGAAGTCGGTTCTCCAATAGCCCATGCGCGATAATTAAAACACGACAATGGTTCATCTGTAAAAGTGAGGTTAGGATACAAATGTAATAATATGTATGTATTTTATTGAATGACATTCATTACCAAATTCATTTTTCCACAGGTGGTCTTTGTCTCGATTACTCAATCCAACGTAAGTGGGTTTATCACCCAAATGATTACCTAATTCATTATTTCTTTCTGCACTAATAATATGCGCCATTTTCCCATGAATTTTTATACATTCTGCCTGGGCGTTTGTATAATTTTTAAATTCTTTTGATATAACAAACAATCCAACTCTTGGTATGCATTTTATAGTATCATTTACTATTAATATTAAATTGAAAAAGAAAATGTTTATTAATAATTGTTAAATATTAAATTTATTGCAAAAAATGAATTCTAACCTCGCATTTTGTGTCGTGAATATAAACTGTAATATGAAAACTTTTCATCATTTACAAGTGAATTTCTCATATGAGTTTCAGGACAACCTATCACTTGGCAATTGTGTTGATCTTCATCTATTTTTATATTAGAATTCATGAGAATTTCAAGAGAATAAAAATTGAAAGCTAAAGCACTTTTGGCCCTAGCGAATTCTTGACATTGTTCAACATTTGATAATAATTTTTGTGATAAAATAAATTCTGTTGAACGCGAATTTCGTCGAATTAATTTAAATTTAGGTGCTGCTTTTCTCGTTATTTTAGAACATCTATTTATCGTTAATATTTCTAATGGAAAATACAATAAATAAATAATGATAATGTATTTAAGCATTATTATTTATTCAATAAATTAAAAGTAATAATTTCGCACACTCTTGAACCGAAAAATATTACGAATCGACATTTATTTAATAAAATATACTTGTGTGTTGTTAATTATTACTTGAATAAAAACTATATATATATCTAATTAACAATTATGTATATATAACTAGCATATTAAATAATTATTAATGTCGGTTTGTGCGGATTTTGCTGACGGAAATGTCGTTCGTGTGCATGTCGTATTTGTTCTACAAATATCTAATTTAATTGTTGATTTTTGTCGCTCTATAATTAATTTATTTATTCAAATCAAAGTCAATGTCGCATAAACCAATTAAATCTTGATAAAATTGTCATTTCGCTAGAAGTCACTTTCATCAAACAAATATTGTATCCAATGCCTTGGTAACTTCCAAAAATATATCGTCAATTGAACCTTCAGCATTGATCTAAAAGTGAATGAGTAAAAATTGTGTAAAAATTATAATTCAATAGCGATAAATATTCAGGTGAATAAGAAAATAAAATAAACAAACGTACCCTCATAACCTTACTTTCATAGTTCTCAACTATTTGATTATTTTTAGCGTTAAATATCTCAATTCTTTTAACAATTGTTTCTTCATTATCATCAGCACGTTGAGATACTGCAGCACGGCTGAGTAATCTTTTTTTCATCGTTTCATTTGATACATCAAAAAAGAGTATTAAATCAACGGGGCAAACCTTTATAATCATGAATGTATAATAAATAAAAGAAGTTTCTTTCATTTTAGCATATAAATGTTCAAGTTGAGTATATTCAATGTTATCTAACCATTTTTTCAAACAAGATTCCTTGTTCTACTTCACGAGGATAACCATCAATAAGAAATCCTTTTACAGCAGCGCCATCTTCTTTTACTTTATCCATATTTTCTTTAATTAGTGATAAAACAACTTCCTAATAATGAAAATTTGTTAGTATTTTAGTTTAATTTATCATTAATTTCCATATTATTATACAGTATAACCTCCAAATTTCAGACACATTAACATAACCTCTACAAAATGGCGGCTATAGAAATTTACAAAATGGCCGTTGATAAAAGAAAATCAAGAATAAATAACAAAAGTTTGTAGAACATTTGAAAAAGGTGGCTGATGAAAGAGGTTCTTCTGTATTTAAATAATTTTATAATTATTTACAGTAGGAACAAATAAACCCTTGGACATGAGCTCTTGAAGTTCAGCACCACGAGAACTTCCACTTTTAACTTCATCACGGAGTAAATCACCGCTGCTTAAATGTAATAAACCATATTTGGATATTATTTTATCACACTGGGTGCCTTTACCACATCCTGGTCCACCAATTACCCAAATTGTCTTCATAATTTCTGTATCAGCTTCAAATTGAAATACAACAGTTGACAAGACAGCAGAAAACAGTTGATAAGATTGAAGATAATGATTAGAAATGATTAAGATTTGTAATAGATATGCTCACCTCTGCACAAAAATAAATGGAAAATAATTAGAAAAAAAATAGCCAGGTTTTAATTTATTTTTTAAAATGAAATTTTGTTTTGTTTATTGAAGTAGAAAGACAAAATTCGAATAATCGTGAAACCTCCACCAAATCTAAACTTCACGTTACTCCAATTACCTTGACGAGTTTCAAAATAAAAAATTTTAGATATTAAGTACTCTTTGCTACGAATTTACAGAATATACTGGGACATGTGAGATGTAAAACTCCACGCATTTGCGCACAACGTATTGGCTGATGGCTCCTTGGTGGGTTTTTTGTCATCTGGCCAAAGTATGAAATCTAAATAATTCATTGAGATTGAATTAATAATAAAATATAACAAAATAATTTTAAGGTTATAGACTGGTATTTTTAGGTTAAGGACATACAAACAATATTCGGAAATAAACGATGGGTAGCTGCTAATTTTGGAATACATTAGGACCTGTAGTATAATCCAATCCATCAGTGATGTAATCTATTTTACCCGTTACATATTATCGTTATTATCTTCAGTAGATCATTGAGGTTACGTTAATGAATTGAGCAAATTGTATCGTGAATGGAATTCATTATGCTAAATGATGATTCTAATAAAAGATAAATCTTGATCACTTTTAATATCATTGAACAAAGATGACGTTATTAAATCATTCAAATATAATTAATTCCTTATTCATGATGACTAATACTATTGGAATTTATCCACGGCCATTTTGAATGCATTTCGGGAACGCCATTAAGCCCGCGGAATTCAAATCTGCAAATCAAATACTAACGATTATTACATGACTCGCCAACAATTGAATAATATTAATAATAAATTAAAGATAAATTACTAACAATAATCAATTATTCAAAAATAAAACAACAAAATAAATGAAAGTTCAAATCCAATCGGTTATTAATAAAATTAATAATTTATCCTTAAAAAAAAAAATTGTACAAATAATTTAATTATCATTAAACATTCAACATAACCTACAAAATTTAACCTTTATAATACGACATAATATAATCTAACAGCTCATAAAAAATTAAACAAAACTAAAAAAATAAATAAAATCTGTATACAACATAAATAGCACACAAAATGGCGCTCAACACACAGGGCCTTACACGTCATTTGCGTTATGAAATATGACGGTCAAATGACGATGTACGATACTTACATCTCTCTCTCTACTCATGACGTCACGACTCACTGCTAAGAAAAAAAGTGGGATAGATGGGAAAAGAGAGAATAACGCTACGGCATTTTGTACGCGGTCGCATCTGTGAACTCCTACACACATTCAACTATTACACATCGTATTCAGTAAATACACACACTCACACACCTGTAATATACATACATATATTCACTACATACCAGTCTATACAACTATATACTCAGAGTACGACTGCGCAGGTCCGAAATCTCGCTCTCGACTCTTCGATTCTTTTTACTGTAATGCGTTCAGCGTTCGGCCACGTTCAGATCAGTTAAGCGGTGATTTATACTTGTTTGTGAACGTTAATTTCAATTATTAAAAATTTTTAAAATCATCCAATGAGTCACATTAACATATTTCACCACTGTGATTTACATTGTGATATATATATGCATATGTATATGGTCCAACTAACCAATAAATGAGTGGAGGTGTTACGAAAAATATCAGTGATGATCAGTGGAAATGAAATAAAAATAAATATGAAAATAACGTGTAATAAATATGGGGTCGCATCGTTGATGCGATTATTATCATATATGTTAAATTCAATAATAACCGGTAATTTTCCATGTAATTAATGTGAAGAAAAATTGAAAGAATTAAAGGAAAAAAAAGAAACGATATTAAAAGTGGCAACGAATTATTTGTGAATGCATTTATGAATTTTGTGAATTAAATTTATTAATTATATTGTTTTTTATATTGTAAAGTTAATAAGGATTAATATTATAAACATATCATGGTATATAACAAAAGGATAATGATCAGTAAAATGCAATGGTGGGATTGGGCGAGGCCTATAAGAACCCTTGTATTGTTAGCGTTATTCATTGGAACTCTTGGTGAGTGTGTTATATCTATTCTTCAGGTGTTGGTTCAATGTATAGGTGTATATGTATATGTAGGTGGTTACTCTTCCTTTAGAAATGTTTGTATGTGTTCATAGTTCACTTTGTAGATATGTGTGTACGTGTGTATGCATATATTTATAAACGAATGCGCGCGCCGCCAGGTCTGTACTAAGATAAGATGAGATTTTAAATGTGGAATAACGAATTTTTAGTTAGATTATTAGGTTATATTCATTTATTACTTTTGTGGTGTATTTAATGTACCGGCTTTATCTCTATTCTATATTTAACTTCTTAATTGTTAAATACTTTAAGTCATTTGAATGAATGTGTGAAGGATTTATGAGCTGAAGGAAGAAGCTAATTAAATATATTCATTGACTTGAAAGGAAATTGATATGTTGAGTCACCAGATTATTTATACAAAGAAATTTATGATTCATCAGATAAAATTTAAATTATGTTTAATGTATTATTAAAGAATTAAATTTTTTTGAGGTTAGAATTGTAGGTTTGTTTTGTATGTATAATTTGATGTATTTAATGGATTTAGTTTGTTTAGTTATTTTTTTTTCTTTTTTGATTGAGATATAGGGGAAAAAGATTTCTTACTACGGCCCTGGTTCAAATGGTCGTTTGTAACCGGAATACTTCGTAGATTCTTAGCAGCGTTGCCGGTTCGTGACTTCTTTTCAATGTCGCTTACCCCCTGGTTTTTTTTTGTATTTTTTATATTATTTTACAAAACAATGGTGTATGATTCAACGCAATATTGTATAGATATATGAGCTATACATTATGTTTTCCACCCTCACAAAAATGTTTGTGGAATATAATTTTGAGGTTATTGCCTAGTAAAAGGCGTTGAATAAATTTGATATTATAAATTTGTTTCTTTGAACAAAAATTATGATAGTAATATTATAATTTATTGTTATTTATCTATGGAAATATTTATTTAAATAATTTTTTTTATCATTTACAACACAGGTGGCGCTGTATTTGATGCTTTTGTTCAAATTGCTATTTGCAGAATTCCAAAAAAAAATGAAAATTACTCATTTGAATGGTTTTAATGATCAATAAGACAGTGTCATGGACATTCAGAAACACTTTCTTCCTTTCCTCCTTTCTTTTTCTTCAGTATCAATGAAGTTGTCGCGCAGTGACCTGGAATCAACTCCAAGTTGGAATTTTGAGTCAGCATTATAAAATTCCTTAGAAATTAACTGTAGATTCACGTGCTGAGTCACATATTGGAGGTTTTTAATCCATGACTCAATCTCTGATTAAGATTTTTCCAAATATAAATCAGTGCATTGATACAAATGTTCATATTACAATTTTATATATTATATAAAATGAATTAATTGTTAATATTATAAAATTAATTATAAATGTTGCTATTAAACTATTATACAATTATTTTTTTGTGTCATTATTTTTTTCTTCTATGGCAGATGCCAGGGCATAATAAAATTATCAATCAATCAATGAAATGTTGATTTTTGTTATATAAATATTTTTTTGAGAATAAAAGCAACAACTTTTATCTTCAATCATTTTTGACTTGAATCTAATAATCAAGTTTGATAGTAATTTTTATATGTAATTATAAACATTAATTTGCGTAGCATAATTAATAATTTAATAAAATAATTTATTTTATTACAGGCAGCGGAAATAAATTGCGACATTCCCGACAACTTGGTTCATCATCATATTTGAATGCTGAAGAATCAACGGTGATTATCAAATTTTTATATATTATACATTATTATATAAATAAATAGTTCATTGAATACTTTGAATAATTTTTTATTTATTATTGTTTTTTTTTACAGCGAGATTACAATCACAAACCTATATTTAAAGATTGTGCTACGTACAGACCTGTATTGAAAGAAGAAGAACCAGCTGGTACAGTTGTAATAAAAGTTCACGCTGAAGATGAAGATCCAATTAATAATGGAGGTAAAACAATAATTAATAATAAAAATAAATTAATAATGCATATAAAACAGTAATTAATAATATAAATAAATTAATAATGGACGTAAAACAATAATTAATAATATAAATAAATTAATATTGCATATAAAAGAATAATTAATAATATAAATAAATTAATAATGGGCATAAAATAATAATTAATAATATAAATAAATTAATAATGAAGGTAAAAAAATGCACTTTAATTTATTAGAAAAATAATTGACAAATGGCAAATTTTGATTAGTTATTTGTTTATTATTGACTGTTTATTTAAAAATTTTCTGATGAGAATGTTTATTTAATATATACATTGTAAA
Source organism: Microctonus hyperodae (assembly GCA_030347285.1). Lineage (NCBI taxonomy): Eukaryota > Metazoa > Arthropoda > Insecta > Hymenoptera > Braconidae > Microctonus > Microctonus hyperodae. The sequence goes on from JAQQBR010001835.1 coordinate 3,027,389, forward strand.
ATTATAAAATATTATAAATCCATGATATTTAGTATTATTTGTTTAATTAATTGTTTTTCTTTTTTGTTTTTTTAGGAATGATAACATACAGTTTTCTCACAACACCTGGTGAAAAATTAAAATTTGAAATAAATAATGTTACTGGTGTAATTAAAACAATAACAATATTGGATAGAGATGAACCAGTGCGTGAAAAGGAAGCATATTTAGCTGTATTAGCAACAGACAATGGTCGCTTACATCTGTATGACATTTGTGCATTCAAAATTACCATTCAAGATGTCAACGATAATTCACCAGTTTTTGATAAAACGGTATAAACTTTGAAAAAAAAAATATTATCTATTTCTATTTTATTTATTCTTTTTCGTAATAGAAGTAAAATTTAATTATTTCCAATTTTTATAAACAAATAATAATAAATCTATCTATGAGAATTAGGTCTTACAAGGAAAAAATACAACGAAGGTTGGTCTTCAGAATTCAGAGCTCATGCAGCTGTAAAGAGTGAAATTTTTTTAGCTTCATAGTTTTATTTATTTTCCGTAGGTTTAATATATTGCACAATTGTTTTGTTTTTATTTTCTTTTTAACTTTTATTCATATATATTCTGATAATTAATTTAGGATATGCATGAGACTTTTGTGAGAGAAATAAACTGATGATTTTTATTTTATAAACAAATTTATTTCGGTTTTGCGTAGATTTATTTGAGAATTTTTTTTAAATCGTTGCAGAGTTATACGGGATTGGTGCCATTGGATTTGCCAGTGCATCATGAAGTAATGCGAGTTTCTGCGACGGACATCGACGATGGAAATAATTCAGTTATTCGGTACAATCTTAATCCTAAACGTCCTGACGATAGCGGTTATTTTATTATTGATGAAAAAACTGGTGTGATTCTACTAAATAAAACAATAGATGTAAGTATTGAAATATATCTTTGTGATTGTAATTAAATTTTGATGTCAATTGAATTGAAATTCATGGTAAAAATCAATTTTTTTTTAAAATAATTTTCAGAGAGAATTGGGACATACATTCAGGATGATTGCGAGGGCTCAAGATATGGGTGAAGAGCCAAAAATTACTGAAATTGATTTAGATATACGTGTAGTGGAATCACATAAAAAGGCTCCAACATTTTTGCCACGTTCACCAGCGCCAATAAAAATAAAAGAAAATTTTAATGAATTCGGTGCAACTATTGTACGACTTGAAGCCATTTCTAACATAAATGATCATCCAGATTTATTATTTACATTAATACCTGGCCAAACTGAACAAAGAAATAAATATGGAACTTTTAGATTAGAATCGATAAATAGTATAACGGATATTAAACTTGCACAACATTTGGATTATGAAAAAAATACTGAATACACATTGACAGTACAAGTTAAAAATAATGATAATTTAGTTGCTGAAACAACAGTACATATTATTGTGCTGGATGTAAATGATAATATTCCATTGTTTCGTGAATTAAAAAAGGGCAGTGTTTTTGAAAATGAACCGCCGGGAACACCGGTAATGCAAGTTCGTGCTATTGATGCTGATGGTACTGAAGAAAATAATCAAGTAACATATGAATTAGGAAATTATCAAGATAAATTTGAAATTGATGCGATAACAGGTAATATCACAACTCGTGAAATGTTTGATCGTGAGGCTGAAGATTCTTATAATGTTAAAGTTATTGCTACTGACAATTCCCCAAGTGCCTTATTTAAAACTGGCGAACATAATAAAGGCGAACAATATTTCCGTATTGAAATTGCTGATAAAAATGATAATCCACCGAAATTTACAAAAAATCAATATGTAGCCAATTCAATTTCAGAAAATGCTAATATAAATGCACTTGTTATTGACGTTAAAGCTGAGGATTTAGATACTGCAAGTCCAGTTTATTATAGTATTATAGCAGGAAATACTGATGAAAGTTTTTCAATTGAAAGTACAACAGGACGAATTATTATAAATAAACCATTAGATTATGAAAAAATAACAGAATATAATTTAACAGTACGAGCATTTGATGGTGTTTATGATGATAAAGCAACTGTGAAAATATTTATTGATGATGTCAATGATAATCCACCAGTGTTTGAAAATTTTGATAGAAATCCAACGATTGAAGAGGAAAAATTAATTGATGGTTGTATTACAATTGTTAAAGCATACGATCCAGATATACCAAACAGAAATGATGATCAAAAAATTACTTATTTTATAAATAAAGAAGATCAACAGCCATTCATAGGTATTGATAAAACAGGTTGTCTTAAATTAAAGAAACCATTAGATCGTGATCCACCAAATGGTTATCCAATGTGGACGGTTATTGTAACGGCAAGAGATGGAGATATTTCACCAAAAGCCAATTCAGATTCTGTAATGGTCAACATAACTTTAATTGACATTAATGATAATGCGCCAATTTTAGATATGCCGCAATCAGTTGTCTGGTATGAAAACGAACCACCGGGTAATATAACAAAATTACGTGCACGTGATTTTGATTCAGAAGAGAATGGACCACCATTTCATTTTAGTATAGATGTTAATACAGTTGATAGTGAAATAACTGATAAATTTACAATTACCGGCAATAATCTTCAGGCTCGAGTTGTTTTTGATCGTGAAGTTAAAAAGAGTTATACAATTCCAGTGACAATTACCGACAGTGGTACACCAAGACAAACTGGAATTTCAATGTTGACTGTAATTATTGGCGATCATAATGATAATCCAATGACGGAGGGTTCAAGTTCAATTTTTGTTTATAATTACAAAAGTGCAGCGCCACCAACTGATATAGGATATGTTTATGTTAATGATCCAGATGATTGGGATTTACCTGATAAACATTTTTCATGGTCAGGTGAACCAAATAAAAATTTTCAACTCAATCCTAACACTGGTATGATTAAAATGCGTTCATCAAATACACATCATCCAATAAATGGAAATTATTTTCTTAAATTTCAAGTCACTGAAGAAACTTTAATGATTCCACGTCATACGGTTAATGCGTATGTTAATGTAACAATAAAAGATATTCCTGAGGAAGCTGTAATGAAATCTGGCTCGATTCGATTTTATGGCATTGATAGTGAAGCTTTTATCACACCAAATGATTTGGGAATTAGTAAAAGAGATAAACTTCAAGAGCGTTTAGCATCAATGTTTAATACATCAGTTGACAATGTTGATGTCTTTACTGTTTTACATTCACCGCATAATAATTATAATCAAAGCTTATTGGACGTTAGATTTTCAGCACATGGAAGTCCATATTATGCGCCTGGGAAGTTGAATGCCATTGCAGAGAAATATTCGAAAGAAATTGAACGTGAATTAAAAGTTGATATAATGCTGGTGAATATTGATGAATGTTTATTTGAAAAATTACATTGCAATAATACATGCAGAAATACATTGAATATTAGCACAATACCGTATGCAGTTTATACTAATACATCATCATTTGTTGGTGTAAGAGCTATTGTTGATCCGCAATGTAAATGTGAATTACCTCAGTCGATTGTTTGTTTAAATGGTGGAACAATTATTGGTCAACATTGCGAATGTCCTTCGGGTTTTGATGGACCACATTGTGAATTATTGGATATAAGTTTTCAAGGTGATGGTTATGCTATTGTCCCACCACCCAGTCAAGGATGTAAAAAATCTATTCTTGGATTAAATTTAAAATCTCATGTTGAAAATGGATTGGTATTTTATCTTGGTCCAATGAATTATAATAGTAATTTACGAATACAAGATTTTATGTCATTAGAAATTGAAAATGGCTATGCTGTTTTGTATGTTGATTATGGCTCGGGGACAATTCGATTGGATCAAACACCAACGAAACTTACTGATGGTGAAGAGCATAGAATTGAAATTACTCGGTCAAATAATGAAATTTATATGCATGTTGATTGTAAAGTTTCTGAATGTATGAGACTTACTGCACCGATTGGACCTAATGAATTTTTGAATGTTAATAGTCCAATGCAAATTGGTGGAAGTTTGACGAATTTTAATGAATTGTCTAAATATTATGGATGGAATTATACGCCAACTAATAACAATTTCGTTGGTTGTATTAGAAATTTGACAATTGATGATTATACTTATGATTTCGGTGAATTATCTATGGAAAAACATGTTTATCGTGGTTGTAATCATGGAATGTCTAAGGCAGTATCATTTGGAATAGATACAAACTTTCTCGTTGCAATATTAGTTTGTGTTGCAATATTGTTAATACTTTTGCTAGCTGTTGTTGTTCATCGACGAAAACGTGATGATTTATATAAGGATATTGATGATATTCGTGAGAATATTATTAATTATGAGGATGAAGGTGGTGGTGAAGTTGATACTGGTTATGATTTAAATGTTTTGCGACAAATTTATGATGCACCTGGTATTGATTCGAAAATTCCACCGACAATTTCTTCACGACAAAATAAAATGGCGCCTGATGAAGTACCGGATATTTGTGGATTTCTTGATAGTAAAAAGGAAAGCTGTGATAAAGATCCTGATACAAATCCATTTGATGATGTTAGACATTATGCATATGAAGGCGAGGGTAATTCTGATGGTTCTTTATCATCATTGGCGTCATGTACAGATGATGGAGATTTGAAATTTAATTATTTATCAAATTTCGGTCCGAGATTTAGAAAATTAGCTGATATGTATGGTGAAGAACCGAGTGATGAAGATAGTGATGGTGTTGAAGAACGTGAAAGCGAAAGTTGGTGTTAAAATTACAAATGGGATCAAAATTTAATTTATTGTATCCCAATTTATTATTTTTAAACAATTATTACACTTCAACAAAATGATGAATAATTATAATTTTCATTTTATTTGTATTTTTTTAATACAAATATGATTAATATCTCTTTTGTAAATGTACTTAAAAAAAAAAACATAATGGGCTGACCTGAATTAAATTAATATAATGGTTACGATAGAATTTTGATAATGAAATTTAAAATCTTTTGAAATATTAAAATATGTTCAATTGAGTGCCTTTCGTAACACCAAAGAACCAACAAAAACAAAAAGAAAAATCAACAATAATTATTATTTACATTAAGGAAAACTTTGTAAGAAAATAATGTGAATTATTTTGGCAGCTTTGAGGTTAGGTGACGTTTAAAATGTAGCAACAATCATTATCGAGATAAATATTAAGTAATTCATATCATATATTTTTTTAAGGTGTTACTATTCCATGATAGGGTTAAAATATTTATGCATATTGCATTCATACAGTTGTATTAATAATTAATATGAAATTTTATAAGTCTCATCACTGCCTTATATTAATATGTGCGGTAAAGAGCGGTATTGATAAAAATAGTAATTTTTTTCATTAATTTAAGATTATTACGAATTAAGATTAAGTGAGAAGACTTACATTTCCATAAATTTAAGTTATATAAATATAAGTTTTATATTACAGTAATTATTATTTCATTAATTAGCAATTATTCAATTTCATTTTTATATTCAAGTCTCATTTGTCTTTCCATTATAAAAAATATATATATTAATTAGAACAACGAATGTTTTATTTGAGCAATTTAATGCTGAAAATAGTATTATTTATTCACGTTAATTAACAATAAACAAATGAATAATTTCATTGTTATTGTAATAACAATTTTCCGAATTATATTGTCAATTTAAAAATAATAAATGAATTAAATCTGGTGATGATTTACATTCATAACCTCAATTCAACGAACAAAAATTGTTTATAAAATTTCAAACTATTCCAAAATATATAATAAAAAATACATAAAAATTGTATAGTTGATATAAATATTATAATTATGTATTAATAAACATCACCAGGAAATTATTTTTCACATTTTTATTATATATACATATATATATTTCTTCTATTAAATACCGATATAGTTTAATATTGTTATAAATATTAGAAAAAAGAAACATACAAGTGTTTTATTATACACAATATTTCAATGGAAAAATTTATATTAACTTTAATATAAAATATAATATTGTTGGAATATTGTCACAAAATTCGTCCACGCACTATTGCTTGTAATTTATATTTGTTTATTTTATTTGCAATGAGTGGGTGAACTTTTATTCTTTTTTTTTTTTAATGAATTGTGACAATTCCAATTAACAGCGGAAGCCTATCATGTTATCTTCCGAAATTAATTTAACTATTATTTCAAAGGATTCAATACCGCTTTTTTATTTTTATATATCGGATAGCTATATATTTGAGGTTAATTGAAGAAAAGAAAAATTAATAAAAATTATTTATGAATAATTGCCAACTACGAATTATCTTCCAATAATTTATAGTATTGAGTCACATTATTGTAAACGCAATTATACAATGATAATAAGTTTTTGATAAATAAAGGAATAAAATTGTATATAAATTTTTTTTTTATTCAGTATATAGAAATACGCCATTTTCTTTAATACAAAAGATGAAGCCATTTTGCGATGATGAAATATAAAAGAGTATAAAACACCACATGATTGATGAATTCTTCGTCAAAGATAAATTGACTTTCTGCTCTGTCGTTTCATTTGAATTGTTTGATATTAATAATTATTGTGTGAACATTGAAGTAAATTAAATTAATATTATAATTTTACAATGTGAGTTTAGTAAATGTATGAGATTAATGAATTATATTTGTAAAATATAAAATTAATTGTGATAATTTTTGCAGGTGTTGTAAATTATTTACAAATTTTTTTGCTATTTTATTATTAATGTGGATATTATCACTAATAATGGACACAGAAGCACAATTGAATTTTTCAACTGGATGGGGAAAAAGAAGTAGGAATTCTGAAATTGATGGTGAAATTAATCGAAATTTGTGTAAATTATCTCAACGTAAATCAATGTTGGAAGGAATTATTATCAATTTGTGTAATGTTATTTGTGTAAGTAAAATATAAATAATATAATAAAATATAATGTGTTGCAGTAGTAAATTATGATAAAGAATTTAAAACTAAAATGAATATTTTTTTTTTTAATTTATAGATGGAAGTTCAGAAGATAAATCAATGTAAAAAAATCAATTCATAATTGATTACAATGTGGAAATTTAAATAAAATGGACCGGCAATGTGAATCAATTCCAATAATTTTATTAACCTCAAATTATATATAAATACATTAATTTGAATACATATTTATGTAACCAATTTGTGAAACTTAGTTATTATACATATCTTCATGTGTAATAAAGTGATTTATTGTCAAGAAATTATAATTTTAATAAAATATCACAATGTGAAAGACAAAGTTCGAGATATTTTTATAATCTCGTTTTTATAATTGAAGATTAATTTAATTGTTTAAGCCATTTGGTGCAAGTGCGTGGCAAAAGGAGCAATTAATTCAAATATTAATTGCGTATGGCACAGCCACGTTCATCACTTCCATCAAGGCAATCAATGCGTCCATCGCATTTTTTATCCCCATCAATACATGCACCGTATTGGCATTGAAACGTGTATCCTGGACACTGCATAGTTGAGCATATTTTTTCATCGCTTCCATCAGAACAGTCCATGTCGCCATCACATATTAAATCTGTTTCTATACATTCGCCATTACTGCATTGAAATTCTGATGGTTCACAACTTTTCATCATAGTACAATTAAATTCGTCACTTCCATCAAGGCAATC
>JAQQBR010001835.1:3039154-3049512 GCA_030347285.1 Microctonus hyperodae
AAAAAAAAAAAAATACTTCACTTCTATTTTCTTTTCTTATAATAAATAAAAAAACGCACATTAATACATTGTTCTATTGTTCTTTTCAAGCCATGAGAAGACACCATGAGTGATATCCTAGAAAAAAGTGAATTTATAATTAACAAACAATTATTCAGAGTTTTTTGGCAAAATAAAAAATATATATTAATTACTCTTTCCACATTTTGTTATCTTGAATGTTGCAATAAGGTAGTAAATCAATTTCTCTCGCAAATTCTGGATGCATTGTCATATAATTATAATTAAACAATCCAATTGATAGTTATTCATTCGAGGTGATCTCATTAACTTGAATTTGAATTGTGTTTGATCTGCAGATTCCACATTATTATCATAATCATCAGAAGAATCTTGATGCCTGCAATTATTCATAATTAATTACTAAAATTATATTGATTTCTTATTATTGTAAAATCCGAAGAAGAATGAGATTTTTTATAAAACTTTATTTGTATAGCCATAAGAATTGTCAACAACTAACGAACATAACCTCTCAAGGTATAAGAATTATCAATTTAAATAATTATTTTGAATGTTTTGTGATACTTTTTATATTTTTAATTGTTTTACATTACAAATATTCTTTTTTTATATCAAATTAACTTAAATTTTAACGATTTTAATGTGTTGATAAAAAAAATTGAATAAAAAAGTAAAAAGGAACAATTTTTATTCAAAATTTCCCAGTATAAATAGTTCATCTTTTCTCCAACAGGCGTCGCACTGAGTTAAAATTAGGCCTGGAGTTTAGTTATAAACTTTAAATCAGTGTTTTATTTAAATAATGAAAATTATCATAAATATTTCCTTATGTAATTTTTAATTATTTATAACATCCATTTTTTCGTATCAAGTTTATATAAAAGCTAATATTATTATTATAATCAACTGGAAATTCAAATCAAGAAGCCAGATGGCGTTGTGCATAAATTTAAATATAAAAAAAAACGTTAGCGATTGTGTCGCCACAGTTTGGCAAAACGTAGCACTAACCACTGACCACCAAATTAATAGTTTTACTTTTATCCATGTGTATAAGAACACTATGTACTGATAATAGTTACAAAGAGTCAAAGTGTTTGTTACAAGTGCCTAAGTTTTACATCTTATGATTATCTCGTATCTTCATTAGATTAAGATTATGACAAAATCTTACATAAATAACCATGAATTACTTAAAAATTGAGCGATAATTCAAATGAATTTTAAACCACAAAGTGTTCTACTCATTAATTATTTGTGCGTGGTCGTTGAAATGATCAAATAACATGATGATAATATTAAAATCCAAAGAAATGACAATGTCGCGTCACACAAAAATTAATATAAAAAATAAATCTTTACATGATATTAACGTATAAATTAATTAAAAAAAAATGGCAGAATCCGACGGTAATATTGAAAAGAAAATGTCGGAAATAATCAAGATAAAAAATTTATTAATTCCAACAAACATAAATGGAGATAATAATTATACAAACAATAATTGCACATCAATTATCAAATATAATCAAACACAAAAGTGATTATTAAACTTTTGTATTTACATATCATTAATTAATGTTTCATTTTATTATTAATTTCCGTTGGTTATGCTATTGTATAATATCAAAGTATTATGCCGTTTATTATTCGTAAAATAGAGCCACATTATATTGGCCGTGGGCATATGCCACAAGATACAACATCGGTGAAAGTATGGCCCATTGGGACTGAACTTGGAGCAATCACAAATGGCGCATTGGCATCTACGTTAAAACAATTGGCATCACTTCTTAGCAATGCTGAAGATATATTTCATGGGCTTACAATTGAATTAACTGATCTTGCTAATAGAAGTGGAATTTTATGCAGTCGAATTGATTTACTTAATGATAATTTATCATCCAAGGATCCAAAAAAAACACCTGTTCGTAAGTATTATTTGTTTGATAATTTTATTTATCATATGATGCAAACTTCAAGTAAGTCCGCATTTAAATCAAAAAATAGTATTGAGAATGAAGAAGAATTTTAATGCAACGAAGAATTAATACATTGATACATGATATATTATGAAAAGTTTTATACAAATTTGCAAGAAATTTATGAAAATTATTTTTCTGCATTTGATGGTTTTTATGAATGTCTGTGTGGGTATTATTCGAAAGATTTTTCGATATTTATCGAAATCGATATTAATCGATAATTTAATTGTTTGATTAATTCAAAGTTGAATAACTTTTGAGGTTATTTTATTTCATTTATATTTTTAATAAGCTGAATTGAATTTAAATGAGTTTTATTGTTTTATTTTGTTTATTTATTATTGGATAATTACTCTTTTTCAATGGTTTTATCTTATTGTTAATTACAAATTCGATTTTTCAGGACGATGAATCGAAGTAAAATGATAATTATTAATTATGTAGATACTGCAATTATTAATAATTGTTCCAATTCAAGATATGAAAGTTAAAAAATTGTTTTTATAAAGAAATATTATTTGTAATTAATTTCTGATAAAATTTGATCTTGAAATCATCAATTTTATGGGATTCTGAAGGGTGGAGAGTTATTTTAGATGAACTTTAGACCAAATTTAAACTCACATTCATATGAGTAAAAGTTCTATAATTAAATATCTAAACTTATATCCATACAAAAGTTGCAACTAACTAAGTCACATTGCACTAGTTTTAAAATAGATTAATTTCCCCTTCACTGATGAAGTAAAATTATTTAGATATTAAGCAAATATAATTCGTTACAGCAGATTATTTTGAAATATTCCGAAGGTAAAGTTCAACAATGTTCATTCAAGCTTTCGATTCCCCCTTTTTTTTTCATTCAAGTGAACAGATGTTGGGTTGGGTCATATGTCATATACTCTTTTTATATATTTATATACTTTTTCAGACCCGTCTCAGTCAATGGACTTGAATTACCAATGAATATGCTCCGAAATAATAAACTTTATAGTCATACCATTATGCAATAAATTTATTCTGATTCATATTTTTTGTTTATTAAATTATTCATTTGTATTTGAATAAGTTAGGTTATGTTAGATTGTATGAATATATTAACATTTGATAAATTAGCTCTCAATGACTATTATGTGGATGGAAGTAAATGAACAAAGAGGATTTTACATTACTATAGAACTATTACAAGTTCATCGTCCGAGCAATGTCATGTGATGGCCATTTCTGTCATCAGTGACTATCAATCTTGTACAAAACATGTGAATAACTGACTGAGAAGATTATATAGATCTGTATTTTAGATCCAGACGGTGTTAAATCATGTAGAAAAGTTAGGATTTAGCTTTGGAGGTTATTAAATATACATAAATGAACCAATTATATGTATTGGTTATTTTTTTTGTAGGTTATGTTGTGTTTGGTCCATGCGCAAATAATAAATGGACAAATGTACATGGTGGAAACTGCGACATTGAATGTTTTGTCGTTGAATCCATACATGGAATGGAAATGAAACTGGTTTTCTTTCACAAAATCTATAATCAGATGTACAGATAAATATATGTTGGATGTTTTTTTTATTATTATGTTTTTATTAATTTATCTACGTAAATACATTTAGAAAATTAATTTTGTTTTATAAATCAATTTTTTTGTTTTTTTTTGTTATTAATTTATATAAGGTAGGACTCAGGGAAGGAAATTTGGTTGTTGGAACTTAAAATTAACCTCAAAGTTGCGAAAAATTACCGTCAATTGTCGTAGAAGATTTTATCATTGACATGATTAAATTATTTAATTATGTATAAATTGAATTAATCATGAAGGAAGTTGACATGTCGTGTTTGAACTTCTGATGAGAAATTCATGTTGAAATCACCACAGAGAATAAGTGGGGTTTTTTATATCTTATCTTCTTCCAAGAATAGCAGCATCTTAACGACTGTTCAATCTTCAATAACCGGTGTATAAAAGACATGATGGCATTTAATTTTTTATTTGCTAAATTGTAAATTATTGCAGTGACAATCAATTTTTCTGTTTGTCGTTGAATATATTCTTCAACAATACAAAATTTTCTAGCTAATTTTATCAACGTTTTCTACCTCTTCTGAATGAATTAAATTATATACAGATATAGGTTAGGTCGCCATTTTGTAGATTAGAAAATTCGTTGGATATAATTTATATTATAAATAACTTTGAGTTGACTCAAATTTCTGCGGAAAATATTTTTTAATATTTTAGAAAATTGTTTTTGATATATTCAACAGTAATTTTCATTTTTTATTAACCAGTATATTACGGAAATTATTACTCTTTTCGCCATCTTGTATTTAACCACAAATAATTTTCAAATTTTTTTTTTACATATTCTATACATATTTTTAATATTTCAGAAGCTATTATTGAATAAATATATTAAAAACAATTTAATTTATATATTTTTTACAATTTTTCTTCGTTAATTGTTAATATATTTAATAAAATACAATCTTTATTATAAATGTTGAAATCCTAACCTATAAAAATGGCCTCATATGTATGCATATATTCCTTCATTTATTGAACAAAAAAGCATAGAAGCCCTAAAAATAAATAAAGTAGATGGATATCTGATCATGGAGGGAACAATGAATGTGAAGTGCTTCCTATCAATATCGCAAATATTTTCAGCCATCAAAAAATTAATACTTTCAAACTTTTATTTTACAGCCGAGTCGGATATAAGTACTTTTGCTGCAAGAAAAGTACATTTTGAATCAAAACAAACTCCAACAACTGGTCTATTTGCATCAGTCACACGACCCAAAGCTATAAATGAATTGTATGAAGCAGCAGTTGAAATTGCAATAAGAAGTTTGGACAGTTTACGACGTGAAAGAGATGGAAGTGCAATTGATATGTATATGTGCACTCCAATACTTGGAAAAAGACGACGACCAGAACAGAGCTTGGAGATTGAATCAAGAGTTGTAAGTGATTAAGAACGTGTAAAGAGTAGCTTTTATTACTCTAAAATTAATCCTACGTATAAATGTGTCTAAAAATCTAATGATTTACATTTCAATTATAATTTATAACACACTTTTTTCTTATTTCAAATCATCCAAAAGATCTTTCACGTAGCAATAAATAATAATTCTATTCTATAAAATTTATATTCTCATTGTTGAATTAAAATCAAAATTAATTTCAACTTTCTCAACATCTAGAACAAAAATATTTATTTGCTTTATTTTATTATTCATTCTTGTTCTTTATACATTGAAAATTTAATATAGTTTATTAGCCAGCTTTTTCTTTCAATCATCAGGGGTGAATCAATGACGAAACCAGTGTAGTGCAAATATATTTAGAATTTCTTCCCTTTACTAGTTATAAGGTTTCTCTTTCAAGTATTTCATACTCTCCAGGATGTAATACATACTTACACTGCGTTTCAAGTTGCTTTTAGTAATTGTATTGTGTTTTTATTATACGCTAATTGTTTAAAATTATCTTAATATAATGTTTTATTTAATAAATAGCCTGCTATTCTGGATGACTTGAGAAAGTGGACATCGAGTGAGGCACTTGGAGATGTCACTGTGCCACCAGATTCTTTATCAAGAATAATCCAAGAAGATGATGATGCGGTTGATCATAAATTACCGAGTCCTGAGGAGCAAGTGCAAGCAATTGCTTTGAAGTCAGTTGAATTTGTATTCATAATTAATTTATCACTGATTAGTTTTGGATTAATTGAAACATTTGATATTTAAGTATTTTTCAATGATTAATTCGTTGTGAATATTTTATAGATTCCCTGCGGAAATTGTTGCTGTTGATGTAAGTGGTCGTGGATTTGCTCGAATGTCAATGAGAAGAAAATCTTTATTAACACATCAAACAAATGAAACCAGTGATAATCATGACGCTATTGGAGTTGTTAAACGACGTTCACGTACACGACGGCCACGTAGTAATCGACGAAATACATTGGCTGGTACTGATAGTGAAGAAATAAAACGGGCAATTAATATTGAAATTGAATCAGCGATAAATAATATTGAAACTGATGAACATTTGTCAAATGTTAAACGTACAATGCCAAAATTATCTGGTAGAGTATTTTTATCAACTAGCACTGATACATTAGGTGGTAAAAGTGTCGGGACATTTGATGCAAAATGGAATTTCGATGCATTAAAAGCTTGGGGTCGTTCAAGACTTAAACGGAATAATTCAAAAATGGAAATGACAAATAGACGAAGTGATAAAACCAGTTGTAAATTGTATGGTAATGATTTATACGATTCGATAAATGATCAAGAGATGAGATTGAAATCAGGACAATGTCAAGGAAGTAAAAAAAATCGTTCGAATGAACGCAAACAAAGTTTGTCAAGTTTAAGCGGTAAAAGTTGCTCAAGCACTGTATTATCATCTAATATAATTGATAATCAAACGGATATTGATGGTGTTATATTACGTGAAAGTGCAGCTCAAAAACGTGAACGACGGAAAGGTAATAATAATCGAGAAGATCCGCTGCATTCCAGTTCGGGTAATTGGAGCGCATCGTCTGAAAGTGGCAGAGCGAGTATTGGCAGTGAAACAACAACTTCAACAACTCATCCAAACAGGTAAGAATATAGCAGTAATTACCATGAAATCATTTACTTATTACAAATTATATTATGTTTCTATTTTTTTTTTAAATTTATTTCAATTAAATCTATTTATTTTTACAGATCGACGTCAACAACATCAGCCAGTACATGCTCAACTAGGATGACACAGAATTATATGAAAAGATTTCGTTGTAGAGACACGTCCACATCATCGTCTATTACATCCGAGGGTACATTAACGCCAGATATCATTCATGATATTGGACCAATTCCATTTTCTGAAGAAACTGAGGGAGAAGGTGAAACATGTTCGGTTTATTCTTGTGACACAGAGGGATATTATACATCATTTCACATGGATTCTGGCTTGAAGACATTGCGTGAAGAGGAATTAACAACAACCGCATTAGTCCAGCAGAATCCGTTGATAAAATCTAATGTTGTTAATCCACATATTGGAGAAAATGAATATGAATTGTTTGGACGTGGTTCAACGTCGACTACTACAAGCTCAGCTGGGACAGTTTGTACTGCATTAATGGCGCCATTACCACCTGAAAGAAAGTCCAGTCTCACAGTTGTGGCAATGGTTGGGATTATATACTTATTATTAATTATTTTTTGATGAATATAATTGATAAAATTGTATAACTTGCTTTTATTTTCAATTATTTTAGGTTCATAAGCAGAGTAAAAATGGTGGAGTGTCACCGGATAGTGGACATAATACATCATCATCGCCAGTAGAATCAACATCGAGTCCAGCTTGTTGTACCACGCAATCACTTTCGGAATTGGAGTTTTCAGAGTCAAGTGATCTTGAGGGTTGCGATAGAATTGAACGAATACGTTCAAAAACTGCTATTAGTACCAGTCGCATTCCGTCCATGTGTGTTATTACACCACCGGGTTCAGATGATGAACAGCAACGTCAGCAACAGGATTCACCTGGAGCTGTTTTAATGTCTGCCACTGTTGGAACGTCACAAATGAAAGTTATTAATGGTGATGATAAGAATTTATACGCGACTGTTCAAAGAATTGTTCCTAAATCGAAATTGATGTCAGAAAATATTCCTGAATCATTATTAGTTAAAGTTGATTCAATGAATGTTACTAATAATGTTAAAATAAAACCGTTCAGTGGTGTTTTGGGGAAATTACGTAGTGTATTACCCAGTGCCAGTACTAAAAATTCAATGAAAAATGTTGACTCGGGCGACTATGTAACAATAGCCGACATGAGAAATAATAATGACAAATATCGTGATGGAAATCCTAATTTGAATACGTATGCAAATAAATATTTGATTTTACAACAACAGCAGCAGCAACAACAACAACAACAGAATGAATCTGAGTATGTTAGTTTAAATGAATTGCCGATGAAAGCTGATTCTTCATTAGAACGAAAACGCCATGGCGCACGAGTAACTCTTGACTCTGATGGCAAAGTCATTTATACATCAGACAGCTTGAAAAGACGAAGAGAAGCTCATACGACATTTAATCCAGGTTCGATATTAATTCAATATTTCATTTAATTCATCGTTAATTTATCAATCTTTAAAAATAATAATTCAATCTATTTCAATAGGTTAAGTATTTTTTTTTAGGTTATGTTTGGTTTTTTTTGCGAAAATCTTTTATTTAACGATGAAATGAAACATAAAATTATTCTACATGTTATTTTTAATAACAATATATGATTATTTAACTAATTTTATTTATTATTTATATAAATTTACATCATTTTCGGTGTAATAATTAAAATGGAATTAAAATTTCTCATCGTTTTTTTTTTTTGTTAATTTTTCAGGACCATTTGTGAAAGAGACATTATTATCATCATCAATGCTAGCACGTTCGCCAACTCCACATCGTTCCATTATCAAAACATCCATGCCAAATTCACAATCAATTGGTCAGAATGATAATTCAAATGCCAATAAATCACTGGCAATACGCGTCAATAAGACTGTTCAAGAGCAGCGAGATGATGGAATAGAACGTGAACAAGAAAAAATCCACAGCGTTTATAATAACGCAGAAAGCCAGGAAGGTAAGGGGATGATGGATCCATGCACCGAACGCTCTTGCACCGACAGCACCAATGAAAAAAGCACAAAAAATAATTTGTCATTAACAATCAACGATACAATACAATGTATAACTCATTCACCATCACCAATTGTTTGCAATATTAATAATCACAATAATGCTAATGATTTAGACGATAGAAGCTCAATGTTAATTAATTTTAATAAGGTTAAACATTATCCTGAGGATATTTGTGCAAGAGATATTGCGTCAAAGTTAACCTCAAAAATTTCCGACTCGCCGCGCAATGTTCAATCAAATAACGAAAGAAAAATTAAACGAAGTGAGAGTTATCGTATGGCTAATAGTCCATTGATGTTTATAAAGAAAATTTCAGCTAATTATATTGAAAAATCTGATAATGGAATATGTAGAACAGCATCAGAAGAATTGCGCGAAGATTTATTTAAAGAGAGAATTAATTATCCTGAAAGTGTTGCTAATACGTCGGTAATAAATAATTCAAGTACAAACAATTTACATTCGTGTCAATCGAATAATAATTGTTTGTTAATATCACATGCCCGTGAAAAATCATCAGCTAGTACAGTTAAATATTCTAATAATGATACGGAAATATGGTAGAATAAAATTTTATAAAGTTATATATTTACATTAATAATTGGCTTATGAAATTAAAAGTAAAATTAATTCTGGCCATTTGTTTTATTTTTCATTTTTATTAAAGTTTTTGTCATTTTATCATTGTTGATGACTCATAATTATTATTATTAATCACGCGGATCGATGAAAATTCAATTTCAAATGCTATTAAATATTTTATTTATTTACAAATCAATTTTTAAATAACTCAAGTTCAATTTTGTTATTTCTTCATCTAAATCATTTAAATTATGATACAAAACTTAACCTAAAAAATATTAACTTTATATTTTGTAATTTTTTTTTCACTAAAAAACAATTTTTTATGTAAAATTATTTCATTATTAATGCTGCTTACTAATTTCAATCATGTTTTTAAATTGACATCATTAAATTCTTTTTTTTTTTTTTTTGGTTCATTTATCATCATCATCATCATCATTATTGTTATTATTATTATTATTAGTATTAGGATTATTGTTATCATTATTATTATTATTAAATATCATCGCAATACAATTCATTAGTTATATAATTTAGTTTTTGTTTAAATATTTTTGCATGTTTATTTATATAACAATAGAATAAATTCGCACGTGTAATTTACAAGTTCAGCATGAACTTTATGAATGCAGTGATTAATTTTTGTAATTAATATTTTGGAAAAATTTGAATTATTATTATTAGTTTGTTTTTTTTTTATTTTTCTATTTTATTATAAGAATATATTCAAAAATTTATTAAATGCCTTTAATATACTGCATTTTTTTTATTTGAATAAATAAATTGAGCCTGTTTTAATTTTTTTTTTTGTTGTATAAATTGCGTTAAATTAATTAATTATTGCATGGCTTGGAGGGGCGGGAGGGGGGAAATTATAGAAAATAATTAAAGGTGATGAATTAAATGAAAGAGAAATTTTCTTGATTTGATAAATAAAATTTTTTATGATATGAAAAAATGTTTTTTATTTTCGGTTTTTAATGGGAAATTATTCATGATTTTTTAGGGAAGAAAATATTTTGTAGCC
>JAQQBR010001835.1:3049555-3062826 GCA_030347285.1 Microctonus hyperodae
TTTTTATTAAGTTTGTATTTTATTTGGTTTGTTAGTTGCAAAATTATTAATGATAATTATGTGAAAGATTGGTGTTGATTATTTTAGTAATTTTTTTATTTCAATTGGGATTCAGTATTATTTTTCTGTGAGAGTCAGCGGAATTTCGAGGTTAGGAATTGGAATATTATAATTTTTAGGTTTTGCAATGCAAAATTCACTTTATTTGCGAAGATATTTTTTATATGAAAGGAAGGAAGGACATTTTGAAAGCGTATATATAGATATGAAGGGATAATTATTACATTTTTTGGTTTTTTATGCGTTTTATGTATTAAATTTAACGAGTGAGTGCATGTAAAAAAAAACAAAAAAGAAAACTTTTTTTTTCTTTAATTATCATAAAAGAAAAATATTTTCATAATTCATATGTCATTACTTTTTGTTTTAATAATTAAATTTACATTATTTATATTTTGCATTTTTTACATCAAGTTTTACACCTCCAAATATAAATATATCTAATATTTTTTTTTATTCAATTCATAAATCAATTAATTCGTGTTATTATATGCTCCAGTAAAATGTTGATTTAATATCAATTAAAAATTAATATTCAACAAAATATTAATAATTATTATAATTTTAGAAATAATGGCGATGAAATTATTGAATTAAAAAATTGAATATTTCATACTGAATTTTTCATAATTAAAAAAATATCGATAAAATAATTTATATTATTATTTTATTAATTAAATTATTGGTGAGTATTGCGGAGTATTATTTGTTTATATTTATTGCATATCACAATAAAACCTACAAAAATTATTTCCCATATTCATACGAATTTTCACAATCGAATTATCGATTACGATTATCGATAAATTTATTAATATTTTTTTGTATTGTTTTATTTTTACAGATAATTCTTTTGCTGTTTCAACACTGTCTTCATCTAAATCACAACAAATGCCAAAGAAATATGATAGCAATGACTCGAAATCTTCAAATCATCAACAAAATATTCATGAAAATTATTTTCATTCCACCAATGCCCAACTTCAGTATGTAACCAATTTCAATCAATTAAATATCTTCCAAAATTATTTCATCAAATTAATTTTTTTATTTATTATTTC
Organism: Microctonus hyperodae; assembly: GCA_030347285.1. Taxonomy (NCBI): domain Eukaryota; kingdom Metazoa; phylum Arthropoda; class Insecta; order Hymenoptera; family Braconidae; genus Microctonus; species Microctonus hyperodae. Next base: position 3,050,677 of record JAQQBR010001835.1, read on the forward strand.
AGTCATCTTACACCTATGGGAATTAATGCTATTGGTAACAGATTTTTTGCTTCATCACCAATTAAATTTCCAAAACAAAAATGGAATGATGTTAATGAATTGATAAAAAATTCAACAACTTTATCGCCAATTAGTGTCGCCGATGAATTAAGTAATAATTCAAATAACAAAAAGAAACACAAAGGCGATCGTACACTTTCAGAAAATGATTTAGATAAAATTATGGCAAATAATATTCTTCTACGTCCGCCTAAAAGTACAATGTCAAATGAAGAATTATTCTCAGCCATTTACAAATCCAAACGAAAATTAAATATTAAAGATAATGTGGAATCTGAATTGGTTTCAATTAATAATACAAAAATATTATCAAATTCGAATGTATCTTTGGATCAAGCACAATCAAGACACAGTTGGAGTCCAGAATCTTCATACATTTTGCCTAATGTACGTTAGTACAGTAATTTTAAGATTATCTAATTCTAAGTTGAATAATCAGGAATAATTTTAAATAATTATAAATTTTATATTGAAATATTTATTTGTAGGAAAAACCAAAAAGTCTTATGAACAATTTGACATCACGTCGTGATTTTAAACAACTATTGCTACAGCAAAGTGCTAAAATGGGACCAAATCAATTGTCAGCTACTGAACAATTGAAATTATCACGTCAGCAATCAGGTCCACAGCGTAATAAATCACCAGCGAATGTTTCAAAACAACAACATGTCTCGCCATTGAGAACAGTAAGTCCACGAGCAACTTGGAAGTTTCAAACACCCAGAAGTGATGTATTGTCATCAACAATTATTGAAGACACTGTAGCTGAGGAACGAGCTATGAAATCATCATTTCCATGTAATTTATTAAATAATACGGATGTTAATAATAGGATGAATTGTAAAAGACAATTGGATCTGTCTGAAATGATTCCAAGTAAAAAATTATTACATAAAGTTGATGAAACTTCACATGAGGATTGTGAAAATCAATTTCCAAATCGAAATTCTTATTTACGTGCTGAATTTTTAGCGGGAATTGAATCGAAAACTTTTAATCAAGATTGTAATAATAAATTTCGTGGACGATCAGAATCTCCCAGTGACGTGAATAAGGTTATGTCACGTAATTCTAATGCACCAACATTAGAAACTGCATTATAAATATATTTTATTGATAATTTATTTATATAAATACAGAAAGAATGCGATTGAAGTGCAGATGAAAATTATATATGATAATCGTATGAAGAAATATTTATATGATTCCATAAATTATTTTGGCTTTGGTTAATATTGAAAATGAAGAAGAAAAAAAATAATGTACTAATAATTCTTATGAAGTGCCTCAATAAGCTGAATTAAATTTAATATTATGTAGATAATAATTTTCAGATGATAATTTATTGTCATTAATATGGACTATTTAAATTCTTGGATGATCAATTTGAAGTTTTGATTTTGCTTATTAATTTTAGTCAGGGTGAAAGAATTAATTTATATTTTTTATTTCATACTCTAAAGGATTTGAATTCACTGAAATGTTTAATAAAAATCAATGAAATATTTTTAAATATTCAATTTTTTAGTGATTTAATAAAACAACATTTTTTTTTACTTCAATTTCTTCAATTTCGTTCAAATAATTGTCAACATTTTCAGTGAATTCAAATACAAAAAACTATTTATTTATTAAAATATATTATACAATTTTATACAAGATATTTTTTATGAATATACTGATAAATATTGTTTTATAACATTTTTTATATTAAAAAAACGAGTGTAGCTTTTCATTAGTATTTTGCAATTTGCAAAAATTCGCCTTTACTTATATTTACGAGTACAATAATGAAATTGGACAATAATGACAATGAAGTCCCAAAGGTATAATGTTAATGCATGTTGATCTTTATAATATATACAAACATATTCATATATATTTTTATTATTAATATAAAATGAAATATTATAAATATTAAGTTAAAAATAAAAAAGAAAATGTTGTATTCTTTTTTTAATGTCAACGATGAGAATGAAAAATTTAATATATTATTACAAATTCATGTCTGGTATTGAATATTGTTTTTTTATTTAAAGATGATTTATTATTATTATTTCTACACACAATTATGAACTTACATTTGTAAGGTGATATTGTAAAATTGTATTCAAATTGTCATTTATTAGCATTGATAAGTCTATTAATTTGAGCATAAGTGCAGCAGAAAATTCGAGAGTTCAATATGTAATAATTCTCATAGTCCGCCATTTTGAAATATTTTTATTTAATATTTTTATGAATTTTGAATACATGTTTGCGATTACACGATTGGTTTGAGTAAAATTTAAGGAAAATGTAATATAAATTATTTATTTTAATCATAAAACCAACTTTAAATTTTGTGGGGATAATAGAATATCATAAATGGAAAACATAACCTATCTTTTTGATCTGAACAAATGAATTAATTATTTTCTTCTTAGTATTTTGATATAACAACTAATAATATATATTGGATATCAAAAAAAATTTGATGTTTTTTCACGATTAGCAACTTTGAGGTTAAGTTTATCAATTAATTATAAATTAATACAAACGATTTAATAATTTGAACTCCATTAGAAATTTCTATATTCAATTTTCGTATATTTTTACAACAAAAATTACAAACTTAAATGTAGTTCGAAATCTATAACATGAATTAATCTCAAATTGTACAAAAATATTCTTTGATACTGCAATTAACTGTGCAAATTTAATTAGCTTTTATAAAACTTATAAATACATCGAAAATATTTAAAAACAAAAAGTGAGGTTAGAGTTTCTCTCCGCTTAAACTAAGAACATTATAATACGAATGATCGGGAAATCTATCTAATTCTATATAATCTGTTTCATCAAGTAAAAGTCCTTCAGCCATTGCTGCAAGTTCTTCAAATGATGGCCGACATGTTGCGTCTTTATCCCAACAATAATACATTATATTGTAGAGTTCTCTTTTACAATGTTCAGGACGATCTAACCTATAACCCTCTTTTATTTTTCGCATTACATCAGCCGCTGCCATTCCAGGATATGGCGTTGAACCAAGAGTAACTATTTCCCAAATAAGTACACCAAAACTCCAAATATCAGATTTAACAGAAAAAATATTATCATAAAGACTTTCAGGTGCCATCCATCTTATTGGCAATCGACCCTCGGATTTTCGTTCATAAATTTTATTCGCAGCTACATCACGAGCAAATCCAAAGTCAGCAACTTTACATACTCTATTTTCATCAATTAGAATATTACGAGCTGCTAAATCACGATGAATAATTCCCTTGGATGCTAAATATTGCATTCCTTTAGCAATCTGTATTTAAAAATTAAAATATAATAAATAATTGATACATTATTTTATATGTTAATTATTATTTATAATCAAATATTGATAGGTTTTATTTTCAACACTTACTTGATAAACAAAACCAGTAAGATCACTAGATGTTAATCCAACACCTCCACGATTTCTTTCTTCTCTTGATGCACGAAGAAAGCTCTGAAGCTTACCACCACTTATATATTCCATGATAACAAATATTGGATCACGTTCAGTGCAACAACCCAACAATCGTACGACATTTGGATGTTGCTCCAAGGTTTTCATTATTTTTAACTCTTGAGCGAGGTCCACTCGTTCACGTTCAATTGCATTTTCTTTCAATGTTTTTACAGCAACAATTGATGGACCGGATTTTTTATCAATATCAATGGCTTCACATTTCCAAACTTGACCAAAACATCCTTCACCCAAGATGTTAAATACCTGAATCAAAAAATATTTATAAATAAAAAACTCTTAGTGACGGAAGACATAACCCTCAATTTTTTTTGCCGTAATCCGAAAAAAATCGTTATTTTAATTTTGTTGTATAATATACTTTTATTTAGAGTGTATATCAACTAACAAATCATCAATTAGGTACATAATTTATTTTCAAAAATTTGCAGGAAACATTTTAATAATAAACATAAAAAAAAAACGATAATTGTAACCTAACCTTCAATCTATGACGTGGAAATTCCCATTCATCGACCGGCTGTTTTACAGATTGATTCAATTGTTGATGATTATTCTTACTCCATTCTTCATATTTATTATTCCGAAGCATTTGATCATCACCACTTTTTAGCATCAAAGATGGTTCATCAGATATATTAAAAATTCGAACTGATGTCTGTTTTTTCTATAAAATCCAAATCAATTAATAAAATAAAAATAAATCCCTTGAATTATTGTCTTCATTAAACAAAATGATTCCAATTAATTGAATTTCTCTATTCAAATATAATCAATAATAAATCATTATTCTCACCGTATTTTCCTTAGATTTTTTATCTGTTCTACATAATTTTCCTTTAAGTGACCACGCGCCCATACCAAAACCAAACAATAATGCACATACAGCTGCAACAGGCACTAAAATCATGGCAATATCTTTAGACGATGAATTGTCAATCAATGTTGGATCTGCTGATGCATCAATTCTCACTCGATGAAGTTCATTAGGATCCAATGGCTCATACGAAACTAAATTAACATCATCTGCAGTCAATGTTGTGTTTGGCGATGAAGAAAAATTGCCATTAGTTCTATTATTATTCAACAAAATCGAATCTTCATTGCTTTTAATTTTTTTTAACGGTACCGATGGTCGAATATAACCACCAGCATTGGGTAATGTCAATAATGGTGGTCGAATACGACCCCCTGATCCATGATAACTCGGAAATGGTGATCTAGAATTGAAATAAAAATGTTATTCCAAATAAATAAAAATTCTTGATAGAAAATTTATTTAATATTAATTTATTTACCGGGTATTGCTTATATTTGGTGTTGAACTATTTCTTATATTCACATAAACTTCTGTCTTAGCTGTTAATTGTCCATCGGAGACAGTGACATAAAGAAATAAATTTTGTCCTCCCTTGAAATAAATAAATCAATAAATATATCAAATGAATTAACTTATTTTAATTGTTTTATAATTAATTATTATTTTTAATATACTTACTTTTCCCTTAAGCGTTTCATTTACATAAATAGTACCAGTTTCATTATTAATAGAAAATGGTAGAGGTGGTTGAGGACTATCATCACCATTGTAGCTGTGGCCCAATGGCTCCAGTCCAAATATCAAGTCATCAAACTGACTGTCTTCAGCACGAACTCGAGTCACGATACTGCCAACAGGTTCAGCCTCTGATAAAATCCAATTACGGTCCAACCACATAACAGGTGGAGTATTATCACCCATTGATTGGCCATCTTTGATGTTAAACAGAAGAAAATAAAGAAAATTAATTCTAATTATTTATTTATGATAGATGTATTTATTATTTATTTACTACATGTATATTTTATCATTTGATATATGTATTAAGATTAATATTAAGTGTAATAAAAATGTTGCTGGGTTTTCCCATCGGTCATTTGGTTACCGGACGTGTGTGCTGAGAATGTTGGCCGTTCTGAGAGAAAGTGGGACAATGAAAGTGCGACCCAAAGGCTTCCAATGACATGATCTAGTCACTTTGTCCAGAACTTTACAATATTTATTGATTATATATCACGTTGTGAATATAATTTATAATGATAATTAATAATAAAGACTAATAAACCTTTGAATTATTAGAAATTTCAACCGATTTTTAGGTTAGGTTATTAAATTTATATTTAATCGACAATTCATTGATTGAAATGAGACGGAATTATATAAAGAGAGATGAAAAAGCTTTCACTTTATCATAAAAACGTAACAAAAAATATTAACAACATATAATTAATAAATTAATTAATAAAAAAATGATATATAAAAAATTTTCTTGGAAATTTACGATTTTTTTTTTACACAGTCTGGTGACCTATAATAATTATTATAATATATATTTTTCTTCTCAATTATTAATAACAGACAGATTAACTTAATTTATATTGTTAATATAACAAATTAATAAATTATTTTATGTTTAATTCTCGCAGAATTGCAAGATAAACTTACAAGCATTGTTTGCTAAGAGAAAAGTCGCCATTGCGACAATAATCCATTCTATGAACATTGCACCGCATTTGCCCTGAATAACAGATGATGATGATGATGATGATGATACCAAGAATAATGCGATGATATGATCTCAATAAATAATTGTTATAACACACTCGTAATCATTTAAATCACATGAAATAATTGTTTGCCAAAGAAATCGCTAATTGTGAACAACAAACTTGAACATTATTCTTAATTATTTATATATTTATTCTATATAAATGAATATAAAATATTGTATCATACATTTCATTCTGAAATATCAAATTCTGATTTAATATTATCAAGTGAAAGCGATTGATTTACATGTCGTATTAAAATAAATATTTCAATTATCAAATAATACTTTTCATCATCGTTATTTATTAATTATTCAATTCTTCTTCATATTATTATCATTATTTTAATTGTTGTTAATCATTTCAATTCCCGCATTGATGTCTCTGATTCTTGAATTGATATTGAAATAAAAACAAATGAATTTTGACGATCCATTTGAATTGTTTCTATTATTTTAATGTGAATATTTGAGATTTATAGGTTATGTCGATTGTTTCATATGTAAATTATTAAATGTGAATGATTTTCACACTACCACAGCACTGCAAAATCTTTTCAATTGTCTTCGATGCACAATATAACGTTACAGACATTGAATGAGTATGAGACTGAAAAGGATTCGTGATGATTCCAATTTCCAGCTAAAGAACGGCCCTCGGGTATCTTCGGCTCTTCCATCTTAATCACAATTTATTTATGTGGTGAGGGAAATTAATTAGTGGACACAAAGCCGAAGATACCCGAGGGGCCTGTTCTTTAGCTGGATCCATTCTCTGATCATGTTATGTACCTATTCTTTTTATACATTTTATTTTTTGTTCTTTAACAAACTATAGTTTATTGTAGTTGTTGTCTCTCAGCAAAGAGATTTTACTCGGGTATCTCCGGCCCTTTCATTTCTTAAAATCAAAAGGAACTTTGATGATAGCAATCTTGTCTGCTAAAACAAATAAATATTGTCCATGAATAATTGACCAGATAATTATTCATGTTGAATTACGATTTTCCAATTTCTAAATTGGTTTATTTTTGTAGAAATTCGGACATTTTATTTTCAATATGTCTTTGTTGATATGTATATTTTTTTAAATTTTTTTATCATTGCTGGTCGTATGATAAACAAGTCACGGTTGAAATTGTTTTATTAATAAATCCACTTTGACTACTTTCACTTGTGGGAGTGATACATAATTTCTTATTGAGAAATATGACCGTGACTTGCGCGACAAAAGATTGAGGTTAGGACTGCATCTCTTACTTTCATTCCCTTCTACAACATAAACAATCACGAAAATTTTATTAATTATGTAATTATATTAATTAATTTCATATTCGTGTGTGTATTTTTCATTTTACAAGTTAATTATTTAAGTTATATAAATCCTAGTCCGCCATTTTTAATTTATTGTTATAATTATCTTTAACGATCCATTTCTCGATTTTTTGATTTATTCTTTTAATTAATTATTTTTCAATGCTCTTATACAACATATCATATGTAGAGTTTGAAAAATCCTTGAAAAGTATTGTAATTCGTATTTAATATAATTACCGTTACGAAAAAATTAATTATTCAAATATATCAACTGGCGCTAAAAATTAGTGCAACATTTTCACCTGCAGCTGGCGCTGCGTGTACATATTCAGAATTCGAATTAACAAAAAAGTGAGGTTATGTTTTGTGATTTTCATTTTTTTGTTACAATGTTAAAAATGTGAGTGATTGAAAGAGTATATTATTCTTATTAATTAATTGTTAGTGATATTAATGACAATTATTCTGTGAAAAAATGGTTAGTCCACTTGCATTTTCATGGAAAGCTGTTGACAATACTGTCGTTGATCGAATGATTGATGATTCGTTAACCCACATGTTTAGTGAACATAGAAAAATCCGAAGAAAAACAAAAATATCCAATCGTGAATTCAAACAATTGCCCAATATAACTAGCTATAAGAAATATATTAAAATTAGAAATACGATATTAAAAGTTGTTTCAAATAATGATGATACATCTGAAGATTATTTTAGTAACAATGATTTAAATGATGCTCATCAATTGGTCAAATCTACAAAAGAGCAAGACAATTTTAATAATGAAAATGTTTGTGATAATCACTGTAATAATAATGAAACCCAAATAAATGAAGAAGAAAATGGCTGTGGAATATTAACACAATGTTCAAACATTGAAACAGAAATTGAAAATAATAAAGAGGATAACATTGAAAAGTTTTCCGATCATGAAAATTATTCTGAGGACAAAGACAATGAAAATACATCGCCAGTATGTTCATATGAACAGATGGAAAATGAATTAAATAATACAAAAGAAGAAATAACTGTTGAACAATCTCCAAAATGTGAATTGAAATGTTTTCAAACTAAAGAGGATATAAAACGAAATCTTAATGATGATTTGGATGAATTATCAAACATTGTTGATAATGAAATAACACCTAAAGATTCGGGTATTGATGATGATGATGATTCGTTGGATTCTTCACATATTGATTCAAATGAAAGTAAAAATCAAAATGAAATTATTGAAAAATCCGATAATGAAAATAAAATTTCAACATCGCCGAAAAAATGCCAACCTATAATAAAATGCACAGAAATTGTCACTTCTAAATTTAAAATAATTTTACAAGATACAAATAATCAAAATGATGATGTTGATAATGATGAAAAATTATTAAATGATTCATTTGATAATAAAAAAAAGAAAAATTCTATTGCACTTGCAATTCCTAGTGAAACTGAGTCATTGAAATATATTTTAAGAAATCTTACCGAACGTAATTGTTATAAAAATGATTTTTTTATTGATAATTATTGTCAGGATAAAGCAGAAGAAAATGAATTGGATAATTATGAAGAAAATGATATCAAATATACACGACCTGCAGATGTAAATATTTATTTATTATTTAAAATTAATTATAAATGTAATAATGTGTTTTGAGGTTATGAAATTAAGAAAAATTTTTTTTTGGTTATAGCTTGAAGATTTGGTTGAAGATGATGATTTAATTGAAGATAATACAGAATCAACATTAGCATTTGAAGATATAACAGAGGATGATGAAATAATTCTTATGGAAATTCCAAAATCGGTAAAAAATGTTTAATAAAATATTCACAAGATTAATATTGATGTTTGTGTAATATTTTTATTTGTTTGTAGATAATTGATAATCGTGAATTAAAGGGGAAAAATATAAAAATTAAAAAACGTAGTGTCTTAATTGATGGTATTAAGTATGAAAGTTATCGTAAACCAAATGATAATTTATCTTGTGTGGGGAAAATGAAAGCAGATGATGATGGATATGAATTAGGTATGTATATTAATAATATTAATGAATGATTTGTTTGAATTATGATTTTATTAATCTATAATTTGTTAAATACAGGTGTTTTAATGCCGAGAAAATCAATTGTCATCAGAGAAGTACTTTCACAGCCAAAAATTCAATCACCGAAATCCATTTCTGATATTTATAGAGAATCGCAAAATAATCTCGCACCATTTCCAAGCAATTTAAAACGTAGAAATCCATTAGTGCTACAAACAGATTGTTACAATCACTTAAAAAAAAGAAAAGAAAATTATGAAGAGTATTGAAATAGATTTTATATGTAAATAAATTATTTCTATAGAATATTTTAAATATAAAGAATAATTTTTTGTATAATTTTAGGTTATGTCGTCATGTTACTTATAAGAGCAAAAATTTTAAACTACTTGTATTTTTTTATTACAAAATTTGTTATTATTTTAAAAATTAAATTGTTATCTCTTCTTTAACTTTATTACAAAACAGTGAATTTATTTAAAAAAAAAAAAAAATTATGTTTTATAACCTCTTATGGTAAACTATAGTTTAAAAAATTTTATCAATAATTCTTTTTGATCCATATTAATTTCCATGTTATTTAATAACAAATTTCGAGTTCTTTTTTAATAATTATTCTTTATTTATTTACTATTATATACAAATCAGAATTTTTTGAATAAAAAAATTTCACAATGACATAACCTCTTTTCAGTTTTTTATTTATCATATAGATTGTTGCTGTTTGTCGGTATATTAACATTAATAATCCTTCTCCTTATAGATTACAATTGTGTATATATATACAGATAAATTTTTATATTATTTATAATAATAACTGATTCCAAAACTCAAGATTTAATCAAACATCGCTGTGAAGTAAGCGTCGTATATACATAGTGTGATAAAACTTTATCCAACTTCATTGTTATCACTAAAATTATTATACGACGCAAATTATTTATATATATGTATACGTATATATGTTAACAGTTGGCTTATTGACACATATGTTAAGAAAATTAATCATTATAATAATTCTTATCAGTTAAATGACCAATATTAACTTGATTCTCTGAATAAATTTTGAATTTCTTCAACCGAATTTCTTGTAAAAAAACAATAATAATTGTGTAATGAATTATTAAAATCAGTAATTACATTCAAATATATATAAAAAAACAAGTAAGTATTCATAATAAATATAATAATACCTTTGGAATTATGTTAACGTAATTTTATTTGTACATATTTCTTGACGAATTATTTTTTTAGGTTAAACATGGCGTCAGTACCACTACTGTTAATGAATGATGATGTTGAAGGTGGCAAGGAAATTTCTGAGGATTCAATCCAAAATGATTTCGCCTACCGCAACAACGTTCATAATGCCGATATCAGAATTCGAATGGGTAAATTAATTTATTAATAAAAATAATTATTTTGTAAAATGGCAAAAAAATTTTTTATTAATTTCATTTTTATTCTACAGCTTTTTTGAGGAAAGTATATGGATTAATAAGTATTCAATTGCTCATGACTGTCATGGTGTCAGCAGTATTTATGATGAGTTCACCAGTTAAATTATTCGTCCAACAAAAGTAAGAAAAATAAATTTTTTTTTTGTTTTAATGTTAAAATTTATATCAAATGATTTTAATTCAAATTGCTTATGTGATCAAAATAATCAATGCAGTCCTTGGATGATGGGAATGTCATTTATATTAACAATGGGTGTATTAATTGCCCTGCATTTTAAACGAAAAGAACATCCAACAAATTTAATTCTTCTCAGTATATTTGTAAGTATTGAAATACTTTAATTATTATTTTGCATTGATATTTTATCAATTTATTATTTTTTGTTTCAGACTATTATACAATCATATACAATTGGCACAATTGTTACATTATACGACACACGTATTGTAATTGAAGCGTTATTTATTACATTAGTAATTGTAATTGGACTTACAGCTTATGCATTTCAATCGAAAAAAGATTTTTCATTCATGGGATTTGGGTAAATTTTATTCAAGAATAAATATTGTATAATTAAAATGATAATGTATTTTTAAAATATTATTTATTCTAGATTGTTTGCTGGACTTATGGCATTGTTGATTGGTGGAATTATGCAGATATTTATACAAAGTGCAGTATTGGAAATTTTAATTAGTATTTGTGGAGCTTTGTTATTTGCATTATTCATTATTTATGATACTTATATGATGATGCAAATATTATCACCAGAAGAGTATATTTTAGCTGCTATCAATATCTATTTAGATATTATTAATCTATTTTTACATATTCTTCGTGCTCTTGCTGCAACTCGACAATAAATTGTCAGTTGTTTTTTTAAAATTACATTCTTTTAATGTTGTTAATTGTATTCTTACAAGATTATAATTATATATTGTGTAAATTGATTTGGAATATGATATAAATATATTGGTAAATGAAGTAAAAGCGTTACTTAACCTAACTTTTACTTGTTAAACTCTTTAGTTTATATATTACAATTAAATTAAAAAGTTAATTAAGATGTTACGAGAAAACATAACCTAAAAAAACTTTAATGAAACTTAAATATTCATATTTAAGATAATTAATCTGGTTATGTAATAAAAATATGAATTTTTCT
>JAQQBR010001835.1:3064746-3076334 GCA_030347285.1 Microctonus hyperodae
AATAAAAATAAATAAAATTTTATAAATAAATTTTTTTTATATGATATTTTATGTATTATTTTCATATGATATTTGAATTTTAAGTCGAACCACTGAAACCTATAAAATATGTTTGAGAAACGTCAAGAAGATCAAATTATATTAATAAAAACGTCAGTTTTCCAAAATGGATAAAAATAATTGTCTAATACATGAACATGACGTAAAAGAACCTCCATCAAAATCCTCCGGTACGAAATTATTAACTATAAATAACAATAAGAATACATTTTTCAAACATAACCTCAAATTATGTACTTTTTAAAATCACTTTTTCATTGTGAATTTATTTTCTTGTTTCTTTTTTTTCTCATAATTATTTTAGAGTTGGCAGTAGAGAATACAAATAGTGACACTGTCTACGATTCATCATCCATTAAAGTCACAAGTATTAATTCTAATATTGAAAGTTTATCGCCGACCATTGGCGCAGAAACATCAACAGATGCAATAACTAATAAAAAATTACCTGCACGACCACGATCATTAAATGATGATGCACGACTTGTTAAATTTTCATTGCCATCAAATTCAATTAATTTCGTACAGTCGAACAAAGAATTAATAAATAAAAGTCGACACTTTATCAATTTTATTACGGAAAAGTCAACAATTATCATGGAAAAAGCTTTATTATCACAAAATTTACCAATACCAAACACTAATATCAATAATAATACTATCAATGATATAAAAATGTCTGGAAATGAATCTGATTCTTTGAATTGTTCAACTGAAAGTCCAGAAATTAATTCAATTACTCCAGAAATAAATGACAAAGTTTGCAATGAAAATGAAGAAATTATTGAACCACTTGAAACTAATATCGATCATGATTCTAAATGTGAATCAAATAATTTTGTAAATAAAATAATTATCGATGATGTTGATAAAAATAACGATAATTGTGAATTGCACGATGAAATAATTCAGTTGAAGAAACAAGTAGAAGAATTAAATAAACGAAATAATGAATTAGAGTTGGGAAATAATTTATCAGAGATTGAAAGTCGTGACAAGACAATTGAACGTTTGATAAGCGAATTGCGTGGCGCAATAATGATTCAAGAAGAAATGCGTAAACAATATACATCAGCAAATAAAGAAAAAGAAAATATGGTTATGAAATATGCTGTTGGTGAGAAACAATTAATAGAAACGCAAAAAGCAAAAGATATTTCGGAACGTAAAATAAAAGAATTATTAAAAGACAATGAATCATTGCAGAATAAATTAAAAAATGCATTGGATGAGAAAACAAAAATTCGTGGAGTATTAGATATAAAATGTCGTGAATTAACAGATGCACAAAAAGATATTGATAAATATAAAGGAGAAATAGAAGTAATGGAAATAAAATTAAAATGGTCGCAAAATAAATTAAAATCCGAAATAGAAATTTATAAAGAAAATGGTATTAAATTAGAGAAAGCAATGACAAAAATTAATGAAATGAAAGAAGAGTGTGATCAAGTTCGTCGTGAATCACAAGAAACAATTCGTAAATTTCAACAATTGGAAATAAATAAAGCAACTACATTAGATCAACAATTGAAAGAGCAACAGGCTCAACTTATTTTAGAGAGACATATTACAGAGGATAAAGAATTATCACGATTGAAATTACAGAAAGAAGTTGAAATGTTGAAGAATCAAGTGGATAGTTTGAATGAAGAAAATATTTTACTTAATAAAAAAATTCAAGATTTAGATAAAAATCGTTTGGCATATGAAAGTAATTTTAATGAAGTTAAAATAATTGCTGATAAACGACAAAATGAAATTTCTGATTTAACTGCAAAATTATCAAATTTAGAGACTATGAAACTTCAATTGATTCACAAAGAGCAATGTGTTGTTGCTAATGAAATGGAACTTGAACGTTTACGACGAGTCAATCAAGAATTAAAAATTGATATGGATTGTTGTCGTGAACGTGAAGTTCAAATGTTGGATTTTACACAAAAATTAACGGACAAAAATGTGAGGTTACAATCAGAATTTTCTGCTATTGAATCTAAAGCTAATCAATTGGAAAATGAACAAGGTCCATTACGACAACAATTAAATGAGATGCAAGAAAAATTGAGAGTCCTTGAAGATAATTTGGCGAATGAAAAAAGTAAAAGAATTGAAGAATGTGAAATTTTAGCTAAACATATTGCTGAACAAACACAATTATCGCAAAATTTAACACAAATGTTGGAAGATAGTAAAGGTGAAAATTGTGTATTAAGAAGAAAACATCAATTATTGATAAAAGAAATGACACGTGAGTTGCAGCAATGTCGTAAAAAAATTGAAATGTATGAAGTTGGATCGGCAAATAATTTATTAGGACAAACATCTAGAGCGTCATCAAATACATCACTTGATGCTGGTAAATCCACATAAAAATTAATAAATCAAATAAATAATAGTATGATATATTGTAAACAATATATTTTTCTCGCATAGTTGTACAAAAGTGGCAACTTTTTGAAGGTTATTTGCAGTAAAGCTATAACGATTTTTCTGTTGGCAAAAAAAGTGAGGTTATGTGTCCAATATCCGATTTAAAACACAAAATACAGATAAAAATGAACAATTTACATTCTCTAATTGTTCAATTTCACATTATTTCACTGATATCACGTTATTCTTCAAATCAGAAAGAAGACATAACCTCACTTTATCAATCGGTAGAATAACGGTCATATTACCATTTGCGTTTGCATATATTAAAAAATAATTATATTATTTATATTATTACTATATTACACAAAGTAATTCAACATTATTCATAATGAAATTACAATTTTTAATAATTTTCAGCTGACATTCCACAAAATGGCGTCACGGTATCGGAAAATACCAAAACCGACACCATTGAACGACCTATACTGTACAATGATCTTGATAAAAATACATTAATTGATAGATTATTAAAAATGCAACGTATCAATGTACGACGTGCTGAAAAACTTGATTTCCTGGAAGAGCATTCACGTGCACTTGTAATTGAATTACAAAGAAAAACTAAAATTATTCAAAATTACATTATGAGAGAAAGTTCTGATACCATGGGTAATAATGATAGAGATAAATATAAGGTAATAATCTTATTCAATTCACATTATAATTAACATAATAATATATATTCTAATCATACCATTTCACCTTTATTTAATAATAATTAATAATAATAAATAATAATAATATCATTTTGTATTATAAATTTTTTTTTCTTGCTAACATTTAGCACTTAAAAAGTCGAAGAGATTCCGTAAGTAATTAATCAATAATCCCTATTTGCTATATTTAAATAAATTAATTATTAAAATAAAAAAAAATATTGTGAATTTAATATTTAAAAAAATTATTTTTTCATCCTAGGCTGAATTGGTGAGACATGGTGGAATAATGGCTTCTGTGTATAATCATCGTGTATCAGATGATAATATGACACTGGAGTTATCATTAGAAATAAATCAAAAACTTCAAGCAGTATTGGAAGATGCATTATTAAAAAATATTACTCTAAAGGTGATTTGTTTTTTTTTTTTAAGGAATAATTATATCTTTGTGTGTTATTGTTTTTGAAATTAATTTATTTGTTTGTTATATTATCATTTGTTGCAGGATAATATTGATACATTGGGTGAAGAAATCGCTAGGTTGTCTATTCAAAATCAACGATTGCAGAAAGTGACAAAATAATGATAAACACTTTATATTTTTTTTATCTTACCTGCTGTATATTTTTTTTAATTTATAACTCACTGACAAACACTATTTACTTGGAAAATGGCACTTTAATATTGTTTTAATATTGACAATTTTTTGTTTTTGAAAATCAAATATAATTTATATTTTGTGCGATGGATGAAACGCTTTTATCAAGCTATTTCATTAATTATTAAATTATATATTTATTAAATTATAAATTTCTTTAATGAATTCACCAGGCAATGTGAATTTTATAATTGTTAAATAACTATTTTTATGTTTCAATATCTGGTATCATTCCACAAACGTACACACGAAAATTACTGATTTTAATTTTTTAATTATTTACGTACTTGACGATATAATATCTATATATACATGAATATATTGTTAAATAAACTGATAAATATCTAATCATCAATCTATATGTAAAAAGAGGTTTCAAATTATCTAAAATATTTATTAAAACAATGAAAAATAAAAAATAATTATTTTGAGGTTAGAAATTATCCGTTATAACAATTCATAATAGCATTAATCATAATTAATAATAAAAATATCATTGAAATTGTATAATTTTATTCTATTAAATGATTATAATTGTAACTGTAATAATTTTCAATGAAAATTTGAAATATGTTCAAAATTAATCGCGTTAATTTATGAATTATTTTTTTTTTGTTCAAAGTATTTATTCAAATGAGATTTTTTTTTTATTTATTTGAATGTTCAACTATATTAATTAATTCTTTATTCTTTAATAAAACACCATCATTTATATCTTAACAGTAATCAACAGTGTATTACAAATAACCTGCTAAAAATCGCCATTTTGTTTTTTCCAATTTTTTGAGGTTATGAAGAATTATTTTCGTAGAAATTCGACAATCAGTGAAGTTAATAAAGCTATTTTAAAAGCAAGATTATGTTTAATTAAGCCACATTGGTCAGGGATTTAAGAATAGGATTAAATGCATGCGTGATTATATTAAATGAATTAAAAAAATCTACAAACAAGGCATAATTTAATATGAAAGTAATTGTATTAATCTGTTGAATGTAATTGCAGCGAGCAATTTAATGACAAATATTAGCCATTGAAATAATATACAATAAGTTTGGCATCGTTTTTTTTGTTCACATTTATACACTCATGATCACTAAATTCGTGCGATCTATATCGATTTATAATAGAAAAAAAAAAAACGAAATTATTTTTCCATGTTATTTTAAAAATCTTTTTCAAAATAATTGCGTTTATCTCAAGAATAAAAATTGTCAATTAATATTTCACAAAACTTATGCTGCAGTTATCGGGGAATTAATTATTTATAAATGCCTACTTATCGAATTATGTACAATAAGTAATTATAACTTAATTAATAATAACAACAATTCGAGCAAACATAAAAAAGAAAGATTAAAAACTACATATAGCATACAAAATAATTGGAAAATAATATGAAACGTGTACTGCATAACGTGTATCACTAACACTTAATTTAGTATAGCAGCGATTACAATTATTTATAATATTTTTAGATATGAATTATTTGCTATATGTAAAATGATTAACAAGATAAATACGATTATTTTAAAAGTCTACAGGACAGAAATGACATATTACATACAAAATAACACTACGAGTATATGAAATTGATGAAAAATATTAATGAAAATTATGTCTAGACATTTTTATTTTTATCATGAAAAATTGTACCGCAGCAGCAATTTAATTTTTCTTGTTTTGAGATTCAATATTTCATCAACGACGCACCATATTTTGATTGAAAAAACAACAATTAATCTAATAAATAATAATATTAACTACAATAAAAAAATTATTTAGTGTGCAGAAAACAAATAAAAAACAAATGCCATTATATGTGTTACTATAATAATAATTTAATGAATTTTCGCAGACATTTTATAATAACGCGTGAATTCATAATTAAATACTGCTATCGAATTTTACAAACTCTTGTTGTTATTTTTTTCTTTTTTCTTCTTTATATATATATTTATGAGACACGTTAATTAATTATCTAGCGATATAATTAAAATTAATTTTTTGTGTGTACAGAGAGACAAAAATTTATTATTTCAACCTAAAATATTGCAATATTGCCATGTTTTTTCACACACAAATTCATTATTTCTCTAATATTTTAATCACATTCACGTCTCTCATTTAATTAATACACATTTTCAGTTACACATAACAAAAATTTTATCTTATTGTGAAACATAACCTAAAATGTATCTATTAGGCTGCACACTCAATTTAAAAACAAATAAAAAGAAAAATATTAATTTAAATAATAAACAATATTACTTTCCCAAATACTTTTAAACATATTGACCAAAAAAAAAAAAAACAAAAAAAAAATTCTTTCATTCTCATATTATCCATCATTATTTTGTGATTACGGATTTATTATCTGTGTAAACTACAAAACTGTAGAATTATTTTTGTGTTGTTAATTTCTTAAATTGCACTAATAAAATTCATTACGTATACGCGTTTGTACCTTTTTACTGTGTTCCTATTTGAAATTTTGGAATATACATGTAATTCCTTGCACTTTTAACCCTACTTTTATTAACCTTCTCAATATGCGATTTCAATTTATTGGTCATATATGTAATCTTTTAAATATATACGACAAAGGCACCCGAAGAGAACGTTTTGATGGAACAATTTAAAAATACAAAACGCAACAGAACAAAACAATTAAAAATAAAACTTAAATTTGTCATTCAAATAATCGACACGAGCGGCCATCTTGTTTTTTTCCTTGCATTTTTGGAGCAATGTAAATTGATTTTAACAATCATTCTTTAACGATTAATGCATATAAAATATATTTGGTCATTCATTCAATTGTTTATTTGCGCTATATCGAGGTAGATTTGCGGAAATATAGAAGCAATTATTCTTTGATTAATTTTCTTATCATATGAAAATAAGCATTATATATATCCATCAAGCAAATATAATCAAAATACTTTAAATGATATATTAATTAAAATATCATTTTAAACAATACTAAAACAAAAACAATTGAAGCAAAGATGGCCGATGGTGTTATGTGTGTCACCTATTATTTATGTAATATATGTACATAATTTCGTATGAACAAGCGTGATACAAATAAAATTCATACATTAAATTGTGCAAAAGCAACAAACTCTGAATGTTTTCTAAATTGCACGAATAATAAATGTTTTATAAATTCAGCGAAATCGCGCGCGTGCACACAAATCTATTTGGTAATAATATATTGTATACATTTACAACGAGGAATTTTTATCCCTAAAATTCATTTAATTTAAAGAGATAAACGAGTAAAAAAAAAAAAAGAATTATTAAATAGCTACTTCAGAACATTTTAGATAAAGCGCAAAATTGAATAATATTCATCACGTTATTTCATCTAGCAAATAAATATTAGCTAGATGGAATGAAATTGTTTTATGTTTCTTCGTTATAGAATAATAATTACATTTAAATATTCACCGATGAATTGATTTAACAAATCATAACCTCACATTAGATATATATAAATATCGCACACATACACCATGATAATGTTAATTAATCATGATGAAATTTATAAACTTATAATGGCGAATCTATGATATATTAAATGAACTGACTAAATGTGAATTTACATATAAATTCCCAAGACAGTTTAAGAACGGACGGAGGAACGATATAATCGGTCAACCGCACGAATTTCTGCACAATTTTGTCACTTTTGGCGCTAATGTCTTATTTGATTGATTGCTGGTCAATCACTGGTTGTACTGCTATTACCAAAGTATTCACCAGCATCGCCACGACAAATTGGACACGTTCTATTTGACTGTAAATGAAATAAATATCAATAAATAACTATTCTCTCTAATAAATATATTCCTAACCTCAAAAAATTAACAAACATAATTCAAGCTTTTTCATCCGTTTTCTAACCTTCAATAAATTAATAACTCATTACTATACTCTCTAATAATTAATTTAAACCTTAATATAAATAAATTATTCAATAAATAAAAAAAAATATATGTATATATATTTTTATGAATTAATAAAAATTTTTAAATTCTCTAAATTGAATTTATGATTTTAAACTAAAATAAATTAATTTTTCTTCATGATGAAAAGTGAGAAATATTGTTAAATAAATTAGAAAAAATATCAATAACATAATAATTATTTATTTATACTTACTTTCAGCCATTTGTCAATGCATTTTGCATGGAATTCGTGTGAACACGGCAATACACGTAACGATTGTGGTGCTTCAAAGTCACACATACAAACAACACAATTTGTTTGGTCACCTTGATGGGTTTCTGCATTAAATTTGTACAATGGCAACTGTTCAACTTCTGCACGCGTTAATCCTCTTGGTTTTGCCTCTCCCAATCGTTCAGCCAATGATAGTAGTGCCTCATAATTTTCCGTTTCTGCAGATTCCGGTGAAGACAATTCTGCTTGACTGTATGGAGATAAGGGTGGATTACTGAACATGGCTCTGAAACAATAAAAAAAAAATGAATAAAAAAAAAACAAAGAAATAAAATAGCTTTATCCAGCTAATTTTAACTTACAAGAAATGTAATAAAAGTCCTGGATAACCCGTGGGTGGTAATGGAGGTGTTCCACGCCATCTATTTGCTCTTTGACGTCGTGCATTGGCAGTTGCTCGACGTGTTCGAGATTGCAACATTTCTAATTGACTATTGCGAGTCTCCGATAAGAATATTGGCGGTGGAGTTGTAACTTGTGCTAGAGCTGGTGGTGAATACGAATGTGGTAATGGCATTGGTGGAACTCCATTTCCAACACGATGATGTAGATGTGGACCATCAATTAATTCCGAGAGTTCAACATCTCGCTGTTTTTATATAAGAAAAGAAACAGAAAAAATTAACAATAAAATTCTTTTTTATTTCGAAGTTATAATTAATAAATAAAGATATTAGTTATTGGGATAGTCATTTTGAGGTTATAATTAATAATAAATAAAGATTTTACTTGTTGAGATTGTTATTTCAAGGTTATAATTAGTAAAAGAAGATATTATTTGTTGAGATTGTTACTTTGAGGTTATAATTAATAAATAAAGATAGTACTTGTGGAGATTGTTATTTCAAGGTTATAATTAATATTGAATAAAAATTTTACTTGTTGAAATTGTGATTTTGAGGTTATAATAAATAAAAAAAAAGATATTACTTGTTGAGATTGCCATTTTGAGGTTATAACAAATAAAGATTTTTACCTGTTGAGATAATTGATGATGTGTCGCATAATGAGTAGTATGAACTGGTGGTGGAGGTGGATGTGGATGAAGTGTGGCAACTGGTCCACCAGGTGATGATGAATATCCCCTAGGTGCTGCACCAATCAAACTGTGTCCTGGATGACCACCAGGATAATGAGCATGATGATGATGATGAGTCACCTATGAGATTACAAAATAATTTATCAATATGACCAATTTAAACCTCGTATTAACCTCCAAATATTATACATAATAACATAAAATACGTTAAATAAATTACCTGACACGAATGAGCAAATGGATGTGCGCCAGTTGGTGCATAAATGCCATGAAGTTGGCAGGGAATTCGATATCCAGCAGTTTGTGAATGCCACAAAGGTTCACCACTGACCGTTACACCTAAACTTGATACACCAACTTGTCCAACCTCAACAACAACTGGACCATTTGATCCTTGTGTTGGATGATGTCCAGTACCAATAGAATGATGCGGATGACTTTGATGAGTATTATGAATATTAAGATGCGGATTGTGCATATTATGATGTGAATTATGTATATTATGATGTGAATTATGAATATTATGATGAGTTCCATGAATTGTATGATGTGAATTATGTATAGTTGTATGTGAATTATGAATTCCGGGTATAAATGGATAAGTTAATGCAAAAGATTCAGAATAACGTGGATAACGATTTCTTATCGGTGGACTACCACGTGTTGTCATATGATTACGTGGTGATCGTCTTTGTGGAGCTGATTGTAACTCCCATAATGCCGGCGTTGAATGTAATGGCGGCGTTGCCGCTGGCGCAGCTGGTTCTTGTACTTCAAGCCCCGACACGGCGCCATTTCGTGACACTCGACGACGTTTACGTGATGGCGACTCACTTTTATGCCCATCGTCTTGATTGGCTTGCCGATAATATGGCGATGGCGTTTGTAATTGTACTGTACTAAGAGGTAATTGATTTGTCGCTTGTGATGCACGACGATACTCCATTTCAACGTTATTTGCATTCAAACCCGGACTCAAATTAATCAATGGCCCCCTTATTGCATTTTCCTGTAATAAAAATAAAATGAATTATAAATATTTAATAATACAAAAATATAAAATAAAATATATTCAAATTAAATATCCTAATTATTCATTACTTGTCCACAAATATTAATGCGTAATGGCGGCGAATTTGGTTGAGGACCAGACGAATCTTGAGAAAAATGTGATGAAGGAGCAGATTGTGGTTGACTTGATACACGAGGTTGTGGACTATGCTGTTGAGAATTTGGTTTATAACCTACATTACTTCCACCAACTGCACCATGATATGAAACTTCTTTACCCGCTGGTCCCGATGATGTACTAACACCCGGACAATCACTGCAAATAATAAAATATAAATGAAATAAATATTTTGCAATCATTAACACTTCTATAATTAAATACGCGCCATTTATTCTACACATAACCTATAAATATAACAAAAGTACCTATTATGATATCTAGCAGAGGAACCCTGACGATAAGGATATTCTTTGTATTGCTGATTAAGCTGATTGTGTTGGGGATGTTGATTGAGTGCATGCCAACCAGATCGACTGTGAGTTGGCGTAGGTCTTGCCAATGGACCCGAAGCTGTGCCTCCCCCAATAACATTTCGGTATCGTCCCTGCATATTCAAACCCCGATGTTGATGATTATTCGAGCCATTCATTTTTGTACACGAGTTTAGAGGCTTTTGGTATTGCTTTTTTTTTCGTCAATTGTACTCAAACTAATACGCGCTTTTTTTTCAATCTATTCAGTGTGCTTGGACGTTGTTCAGCTGTAGAGAGCCAATAACAACCTGGTAGAATATAAAAAAATATATATACATATAAGATATATTATATGTGTTGAAACATATTGATGAAAAACTGGCTTTGGGAATTTTAGTTGTGCTAAATTGAATGAAACGATTAAGTGGACCGGAACCTCAGGCCCCGTTGCTTTTTCGGCTAGCGGTCGACAACCATATTGTGAATATATATATATATGTACAGTACATATGTAAATATATGCTTGATTTATAATTGGGAATCCAAAGAAAAATATACTGAAAATATATTCAGTTGAATTATATTTTTATAGGTTAGGAAATATTTTGAAACTAATTCGTTGATAATTTTAGAGATTAATTTGTATTTATTTATAAATTTTGATATTATTTATAAATTTATATTGTATATAGATGAATTTTGGGTTTCTTTTCTATAAATTTTGTTTAAAAATATCCGTTTTCTTTTTTTAATAGGGTTCGGACGCATCAATAAAAGCCTCGCAGACAATAATACATTATACCTGCTCAGAAGGTTCATTGTTAAATTTTTACGACAACGCACATCAATGCATACAATATATATTATAACCAAGGGGAAGATTAACAATAAAAGGAATTTCCCCAGGGATTTTTTGACACGGTACACGAGGCACAATCCGGCTGCCTTACAGTTGTAGATATAAAATAAAATTGTAGCTGAATTTCAATGAATAAAAAAAAA
>JAQQBR010001835.1:3112956-3125104 GCA_030347285.1 Microctonus hyperodae
TACTTTAACGAAAAAATCTTTTAGAATTGTCAATAGTATAAAATAGATTTTTTATTTTTCAACTTTGCTTTTTACTATAAACATAGTGGATATAAAAATAATGTATTATTATTATCTACAGGAATTAAATACGTATATATGTATGGAGTACTCTCATGTACGATCAATACCCGATGCTGTAAATTCTTGTGAGTGGACCTGACGACGCTTTAAAAGTCAAGACATATGTGCAGGAAATATGAAAAAATATCTTTGAATATTGGTAATAATCCTAAAAGAAAAAAAGAAATAACATAATAAACAATTACAACATAAAATCTTTTAATAATTATCAACATCAAAACCTTAAAAAAAAAAAATACATATTTCTTTCCTAACTCAACATATTCATTAATAATTTTTTTTCTAGGTTATGTACGATGAAATACATATTTCTACATTATAAATCTCACGACAAATTGAAAAATGATTGTCTAAAAAAGCGTCTGCCTCCATTCACAGCTTTATAAATAAATATCCACACGTAAATACATAAATATATATGCACAGATGTATATATGTATAAAGAGGGGTTATAACCTCTAATTTTAGAATCCCGTCTGAACAAAACTATAACTTCTATACATTTCACAAGTTCGTGATGAAGAAAATCAGCTTTACATATGTATAACGTGACCAAATCACGCGCATTTACATGCATATTCACAAATATATATACATAGAAATATATCTGAGGGAGTTTATACATATATATAAGTGTATAATATCAGTGAAAAGGAAGAGGAAAAGGAAATGATAGGGTTTAGATAACGATACAATTTATCGCAAAATCGATTAATAACCCAATTCCAACCCCGAAAATTAAATCAAGATCACGTATGAAATTTCATACATGAAATCATTTTTATCTTGAAATAAAAAAGAATATTCTTCCATACACAAACTATAAACTCTCAATTTCAACATCCTCTCAAGTCTCAAACAGGCAGGTGCAAGCAGCCTGATGCGGATTTATATACACATAATAAATAAATACATATATAAATGCTCTCCACAAGATGAAAAAGAAATGTATTCTACATGAAAAAAAAAGAGAAATACATGAGAATTAATTATGGAAAAAAAAAAATAAAGATGAGTGACAAAAATGTTATAAGAAATATAATTGAAATTATTTTTAATTCTTTAAACATGGGACAATATATTCATGTATATATCACAAAGATGCTTGAAAAAGATTCAGTGTTTGAGGTCGTGAGCCAGCTAACATATATATATATATACATATGTATAGTATAATGTGGAAAGGGTCGCACGCACATACCCAAAGAGCAGGTGTTGTTCGAAGCCCGTTTGTTTCCACCCGTCGTTCTCTTATCCGCCCATGTAATATTCTACCTCTCCCCTTCATACCCTTACAAAACCTGTCTCTCTCCTCTCACTGCACCCACACGATTGCTAATATTCAACCACATATATACAACTAAACGATATATAATATGTAATTCCTATACATCACATATTGGGAATTGGACATAACCTCAAATTAAAATATAAAGTAAATTCATAGAAAAAATTAGTGGAGAATTGAAATAAAATATTCTTTTCATCAATTTAATTTATTTTTTGGATATATAAATATTACTAAATGATATATAATATGTAATTTTTTTATATTTCATATTGAAAATCGGACATAACCTCAAATTGAAATATAAAGTAAAAATTCATAGAGAAAATTAGTGAAGAATTGAAATAAAATATTTTGCTCATTAATTTTACAATTTTTTTACTACATAAATACAGATAAATGATATATAATATATTATTTCTTTAAATTTCATATTATTAATTAAACTTAACCTCAAATTGAAGTATAAACTGAATTCACAGAAGAAATTAGTGAAGAATCAAAGTAAAATATTTTCTTTTCCAATTATTTATCTATATAATATACAACTCCTTTACATCTTGTAAACTAAATATAACCTCAAATAAATAAACGAATTGATATAAAATATCAATAAAGAATTAAAATAAAATAATTCCTTACCGATTTCACACTTAAAAAATGTTTTGTGTATCACTGCAACAATTAAAGCTGTTAAATTTTGCTTTTGTTTAATTTTCCAACATCAACATTGCCCTTAGAAAACATAAAGAAAGAATAAAAAACCGGTACATTGACCTCTACGTAATTTCCAAATAAAATATAAACACATTTACGTTCATCGCAAACTTTTGCCACAGGGGGTTGCTAAAAGATATTATCAGTCTTCTTCTCTCTTCCTATCGTTCATTTGACTCTTTCTAACTGTACATATACATCTATATACCTATATACATATATATTTACCTCCTTCAGCTTCAAACCGATCGATGAAACAGCGATTCACAGCACGATTCGGCGTAGAAATGTGTTTAATAGAGTTACAATCTCATTAAAGACAACTCTTTTATTCTATTGTTTATTGCGTGACATCTCACATTAATTTTCACATTCTCTCATAATTTATATTACACATGACTTTTTTTTTTCATCACATCATTACTCGTGGACTTTAATTCAATATAAAACATCACTAAATCCCAACACCACGTGCCGTTTTATCTAAATAATTTAAAAAAAAATCCACATTAAATCAATTAAAATAAAAATTTTTTCAAGCGTCCATTTTTAATTTTTTCTCTCTCATTTTTTTCACATAAAACAATTTGATATATAAAAATAATTATAAAAACTGTATTTACCAAATAATATAATAAAAGCGTATTGTAGAATTTTTTGATAAATATGTAATTGTGAGGAATTAAAAAATATTTTCTCACAAGATAAACTATAAGATGTTGATCTTCATGGACCTCCACACTCGCTAGTGGCGAGTTGTCGACTAATCGAGTATCGCCTTTTGCCCGTCCCAGAGAGTTATTCAGCAGTGGCTCGCAATTTAGGCAGTATATAGATATACATATATATATACACATATCTATAGATATTATATATCTATATAGATGTTTGTATTGTATATGTATATGAGAACGAGTTTTAATGCGCAGCCGCGAGTTTCAATGTATTCCACCCTCGTTCTCGCGTCTTTGGCCATTGAACAGACTCAAGCTTTTTCTCTCAATATGTATTCATGTATATACATGTATGTACTCTCTGCGCGAGTATTGGGGGTAGTATATAGAGGTTTACTTCCGGCATCAAGTTTCTTTATTCGGGCCATTTCGTATCCGCTCGACCTAAAAAATATCGATATATTTCATTATTTGAAATAACGAATATGGCGATTTGAATTATTTGTGTTTTTTGTTAAAATTCAATATGAAATTTTGAGTTATGTATTGATATAAATATCGATTTTTTAAAGTGTGTTGTCGGCCATTTTTAATTTGATTTTATATATGGGTTATATACTTCTTTAATCGATTAATTAATCGACTCTCGTATCTAGAGCACAATCGATATATGGATTAAATATTTATTAATATATTTTGTTGAATTTGTGTATTTTAATGAAATTGAATTTAATTTTATCTTCTTTTTCAGACTTATATGCATTATTATACATGACTTTTTGTATAACAATTTCCAATTATTAATTCTGCAAAAAAAATAAGAAAAAAATGAGGTTAGGTTTGTCGAAATTATTTTATAATTTAACATTATTGTAATCTATTATCAAAATATTGTTATACTCATCACTGAAATAATGGAATAACTATTATATTATTGAAAGTAATTGTTATAACATTATTAACTTTGATAAAATTGATATAATGTATATATAGTATACCAATGGTTAAATAGAATATGTGATATTTATTAATTATGTATAACAAATCGATTTTAAACAAGAATAAATAATTAATAACTATCTAATTTTGTCTTTACAATATATTATTTATTTACATATTCAGAATAGAAAATTCTTTCATTGCTGACATATATTTTACACTGTAATGGCGATCGATATATCGAGCGGCCATTTTGCTTTGTTCTTTATTTTCAGGCAAACACGCAAAGAACATTTTTTATGCGTGTCTAAACATGAAAAGCTCATATCAAGATTGAATCAAAATATAATTTGCATTAACACATGAATAAATAATCGCAAATAAAACATATAAAGTTATTCACCTTTTTAAATAAAAAAAAAAATCAAATACAAATTCCTATACTTAACCTATAAATCAACATGTACACCTATATAACAATTGATAAATAACTCTACAAAACAAAATATTGATAAAATTTCCATAACTTTACACAAAGAAAAAGAAAAATAGAACAAATATCGTTACCAAGTAAATTAAATATAAATAACCACTGCACATATATCTATATCTATATTAATAATAGTTTATCAAATGTTTTGTAACTGTCAATTATAATTTATTCATCGTTGTTTTTCTATTCATCCCCAGACTCAGCATTTCAATCGAATTTCATCAACAACCTACAAATAAAACATCCAAGCTTTTTCGCCATCACAAAATGGTAAAATGTATTTTAATTAAAATGGACTTTTGAAGGTTAAATATTAACTTTATGATATATAGCGTGGCCAAGTAATCTCTATTCATATTGGACAAGGCGGCGTTCAAATGGGCAATGCATGTTGGGAGCTTTATTGCCTGGAGCATGGTATTCAACCCGATGGAATGTCGCCAGCTGCAATATCTGAAGAACAAACTATCGATAACGGTGTAGAAACATTTTTTAGTGAAACTGATCGTGGTAAATATGTTCCACGAGCAGTTTTAATTGACTTGGAACCAACAGTTATAGGTAAACTGATTACAATATTAATATTCATCATTAACAAATATATATTTATTTATTTATTTATTTGTAGATGAAGTTCGAACAGGAACGTATCATAATTTATTTCATCCTGAACAATTGATATCTGGAAAAGAGGATGCAGCAAATAATTATGCACGTGGCCATTACAGTCTTGGTAAACAAATGATTCAATTGGTCCTAGATCGTATTCGAAAAATAGCCGATATGTGCTCTGCCCTTCAGGGATTCTTGATATTTCATGCATTCGGAGGTGGTACAGGATCAGGATTTACATCTTTATTAATGGAACAGTTATCAACTGATTATGGAAAAAAATCAAAGCTTGAATTTGCTATTTATCCATCACCGCATATATCAACTGCTGTTGTTGAACCATATAATGCTATACTCACTACACATACAACACTTGAACATTCAGATTGTGCATTTCTTGTTGATAATGAAGCAATCTACGATATTTGTCGTCGTAGTTTGAATATTGAGCGTCCAACTTATACGAATTTGAATCGACTTATTGGACAAATTGTTTCATCAATTACAGCATCATTAAGATTTGATGGTGCACTTAATGTAGATTTAACTGAATTCCAAACAAACCTTGTTCCATATCCACGAATACATTTTCCCTTAGCAACTTATTCACCAATCGTTTCATGTGAAAAAGCTTATCATGAACAATTGTCAGTAATGGAACTTACTTCAGCCTGCTTTGAGCCAGCGAATCAAATGGTCAAATGCGATCCACGTAAAGGCAAATACATGGCATGTTGTCTACTTTATCGTGGTGATGTTGTACCAAAAGATGTAAATGCTTCAATAGCAGCAATGAAAACAAAACGTGCTATTCAATTTGTTGATTGGTGTCCTACAGGTTTTAAAGTAATTCATGTATATGAATTAACATTTGTAAATTAATTATATTTCAAAGCATTATTCTTTTTTTTTTTTTTTCGTTTATAAATCATTATCGATATAAGGTTGGGATAAATTATCAACCGCCAACGGTTGTTCCTGGTGGTGATTTGGCAAAGGTACAAAGAGCGATGGCTATGCTAGCTAACACGACAGCTATTGTTGAACCTTGGACGAGATTAAATCGAAAATTCGATTTGTTATACAGTCGAAGAGCATTTGTTCATTGGTAAATTTATTTATATGAAAATTAAAAATTTCTAACAAGTAATAAATCTATGGATTTTATTTAATTTCAAGGTACGTAGCAGAGACAATGGAAGAAAGTGAATTTAATGAAGCACGAGAGGATTTAGCTGCGCTTGAAAAAGATTATGAAGAAGTTGGTATGGATTCGACTGAGGATGTGGAAGAGGATGATGAATTTTGATTCATTTTATATATTCAATCACAAAAATGAATGAACACAATTTTTTTTTATCAAATATCATACATAATATTTTCTATAAAATCATTGTCTTTAATATTTGATATCTGTATTGATCTGTATATATTTTTTTATATATTTATACACAAATGTTTATAAAGATATTTAGAAAGAGGGGAAAAAAATGAATAAAAGATATTATTATTAATCATTTTTTTTATTACGACAAATTACGCGTAATAATTTTATTTATATTACATATGTATAAATTTATTTTATTAATTAATTATTTTTTTGTTTTTACAGTTAAATTGAGAGCATAATTAAATATTAATTCACGCACTGACCTTTGAGAAAATTGATTATTAATTGTACTTAAATAATAATATATTGAATAATTCACAGGGACGGGCTAGCGAGGCAATTTCATGAGTTTAATTAGTATTACAAAGATTTTTTTGCCTCCATTTTTTTTTATTTCCATTGTCGTATTATATAGACAATTTAAGATATGAGAAGCAAGCAGCCATTTTGTTTTATAATATCATTTGTTGTTGTCAATGAGAAAGAATAAAAATAAGTTGACATAATATTGTAAATATTAATAATGACTTATTTAACAAATTTTCGACAATATCAAACTTATTTATTCCCATTTCTCACATTATTTCATCTTTACTACAATAAAACCTTCATAGTCGACCATTTTGTAAAAGTATAACCTCTAAAAAAAATGTCTGTGGTCGCTATTTTGAGGTTATAGTGCAGCAATTATTGTTTTCATGTTCTATTTATACATATGTACGACTTGCGAGACTTATATCTTGTCTTTACATAAAATTATTCCCACATTATTTGACTGTTTTTCTTTTTTTTTAGGTTAAACACTGTTTTCTCGTTTCTCAATGTCTTCAGGCTCTTGCGTCTCAGTTAGTTTATAATATAACAGTTATAACTGTTATTTACTCTCTTTTTTTCATTCCGCCCTCCCATTATTTCATGATTTCTGGTATTTGTTTATCTTTTTCTTCCGTTTAATTTACTTAAACATTATTCCATGCATTCTTAGATAAATAGTTTGGTACAATATGCACTTTTTTTAATATTCCCAAATACTTTGTGGGCCGGAATCGAACCTAAATACTTTTTATTAATTTCTTAATTCATTATTTTTGCTTTATCTTCAATTTTCTTTTTAATGTTTAAATTTCTTCCTCATTGGATTCATTATTTGGCAGGGACTTGCAGCTGCCTTCATGCTGGACTAGAGATTTCACTACTGCGTATTGCATGACCACTTTTCGTGATGATTATTCTTCATTCTCGTCATCAATTATATTATTATTACTGAAAAAATTCAGTCCTTAAACTGTCGATGTACAAATTAATAATAAAATTATACGTAAATAATATGATAAGAAAATTCTTCAATTAATTGCCTTCATTATGAATAATCGCAATTATAAAAATGCAAATAAAAGTCCAACTTGACTTTGTTTAATGAACAAATATTAAAGCATTTAGTATTAAATCATTGTTTATACTTGTACTGAAGGAATTAACATAATAAATCGCTTCTTTCATAACCTAAAAATGGTTTCACTTTGTAGATTTCATTAATTATCAAAATTCTATTTTTATGCAATTATTTTTTTTTGCGTAATAATTTTCAATGTAATTAACTGACCAACAGCCTCGAGATTCTATGGAATTATTTAACAATTTGATTCATTTGTTGAATGAATTATACAAAAAATTGTAGATAATATACAGCTCAAGCATTTAAATTAAATATACATGAAACATAACCTCTAATTGTATTTTATAAATTATTTTTTTTTCTTCGCACTTAGCTTATGCGTGCTACCACGTTCACATTATCGAAATGCGTTAAAAAACTTGTTATATTTGTAATAATTTATGTTTGCATTGTCACTTTCTCTTATTAACATCGTATTCAAGAGAGTTATTTTTTTTTTCTACACAAAAGATGTTTTGTCAATAATAAATTCAACTATTAGCAGATTTTGTATATACTTTTGAGTCAGAAATGTTAAAATTTGAATAATTGAACATGAAAAGTTGTGACAAAATAACGTAACTACTGTTTTTACTTCAATTTTTAGGTCAAGTTTATAGATAAATCATAATTTAAAAAAACAATAATGATCACTACCATCAATACTGCCTTTGTTAATTAATATTTATAAAACCCAATGAATGCTAATTTTTTTGTTCTATCAAATTCATGTCTCTATTGATTCAATTAATTAAAAATCTTAACGAAATAATCTCTGCTCAGCTTGTTGCTTTCATATGTCATTAAATGTTTGGCAGATATTGAATTTCTTTGGTAGTAAAGTTTATCAAGAAGAAAAAAAACCCCCCATTGTTAACCTCAAAAATTTTACATAAAATGAAAATTAAATTACTATAACTTTTAAGCATCATTGGATTGAAAACTGTATAAATTATAAATCTAATGAATGATTATTCAATAGAAAGAATCGTAGAAAAAAAAAAAAAAAAGAATAACGGTCATATTACCATCACAAATGACTCCAAAAAAGTCATCTTCTTTGCACGATAGCAACGATAATAATACAAAATTAAATTGAATCATTGTACATATAGATTCAACATCTCACAATATTCCATACATTTTTGGCAGTGCAATCGCTTTTGTATAAAAGAATTCCTCTAACACTCAAGCATTTACACAACCACATAAATGCAATATAAAATATTTGACCGTAAGCACAATGAAGATGAAATACAATGAAAAAGTGACGAATATATAATTGAAAATAATCTTGCGCCGGCGCGAAATCATTTCAACGACAATAATAGCGACATTATACAAAAACAAATGCATGATATTAATTATTCATGATCGATAAATTCTAATTACGTCTCTAATTTGAGCGCGACATAACGGACAATGACCACCACCTTTACCACGCCATTGTTGAATCGCGCACTGATAACACATGCACATGTGTCCGCACATATAAAGAACACTGTCAATATTTCTTTCATAGCATATTGAACATTCGCTTGGTTGACCTGGTGTCGGCTGAAGTCTTTCACTCCATTGTTGTAAATGCGATGATGTTTGCGTACCAATTAACGTATCATGTCGTTGATACGACACCGGATCAACATAAGTCGAGGAACTTGTGCTACTCATTGTACCGGTTAATACTGGCGGTGATTGTCTTGGACTAATTACTGAATGATTTGACGTTGATAATGTAACAGGAGTTGGCGCTGCAGCAATTGGTGTTGATGTTACAGAAGAAGTTGTACCAATTACAGATACTGAAGTAGCTGATGGCACTGGTGGTGTTGTTGTTGTTGATGGTGGTGGTGCTATAAATGCTGGAGAATTTCTAGGAATTCCAGTTGCCGTTGTTCCATAAATAGGTTGTGGTGTCGTTGGTGGTAAATTAACCACAAGAACTGTACCACCACCAGCTGCCGGTTGAAATTGAACCATTTCAGAGAATCTAGAAACCTCTGTAGCGGCATTTGAATGATTTGCGTGTTGTGGCTGTTGAACATTATTGACTAGTGGTGCAGCAGAACATTGAGGTTGTCTCGGTGGCGATGTTGGATGACTGGCTAACATTCTAACTCTATGAGTACTTCCATAAACATCAACAAATGCCCAAAGTTGAAGACTTTGATCAACGTGCATTACGACATTTGGTGGTCCGCCATTTTTACTCATTTGAACTTTGCCATAGTGAGTAACTGTAAAAGCAATTTCATCTCCTGCTTGTGGACTTGATGCAGCGTCTTTTGATACAACCCAATATTCGGGTCGATCAAGTAATAAATCGCTGTCGTTTGGTAAATCGTCAATTGAAAGTCGAGCAGGATCACAAGATGTTAAGCCTAATGCCATTGCACCAAGGTACATTGGTTCAGTTGAAAGAATTTGAATAACTAAACGTTCTCCCAAAATCAATGGTCTACTTGTAAATGCATAACCCTGACAGAATTCAGTATCAATACGTGTTGCCACACATTGTTGATTACTAAATCGTATATTTTTGCCACGTACACTGAAAAGACACAAAAATAAATTAATTAGTACATTAATAATCATACAGTAACACAAAACAATAAAGACTAATTCTTAATCAATTTTTATATAATACATAACCTCAAAATAGTCTACAAAAATTCGAACTCTTCTTTTTCTCGTCATGCGCAGTAGAAATAACAGAAATCATATATCTCACTATATCTATATTATACTACAATCACTTTATAACCTAAAAATTAACCTAATTATTGTACTACAATATAAATATACAGTACTGTACGATTTTTATTTATTTCTACTGCGCATAACGAAAAAAACTCTGCGCACATCACTGTAATAAACTATTTATTGCAAAATAAATTTATGTAATAACAATTTTGAGGTTATATTAGTGTAATAATTTGATTATTTCACTTACGAATGAAAAGGAAGAGGTGAAAAAAGTACACCAGGAGGTTGAAACCTCAATCCAGGTAATTCAACATCATGAAGACGAACATTTTGCATTAATGGAACGATAATTCTTTCAATAATATCACGCCCAGCATTATTTGCATCATCCATTGCTGTATGACGACTCGGCTGTGCATTATCTTCATTACTATGTTCAGCACCTCGTCTAATATTGTTAAAATGCTGACGATTTGGATCGACAAATTCAATTGCTGTGCTATTACCATAGACATCAATTACCGCCCACAATGGCGCGCGTGTTTCAACGCCACTGAAGAATACACCTTTTTCTTCGCCATTTACGCCGAAATGAACGTCACCAGCAGTTGTTACATAGTAAAAAAGAACGGTATCGCGTCCGGCAAATCTTTCCGCCAACGCTTTTGCCCAATAACCAGGTTTGTTTGTTAAATCCGGACAAGCATATCTTGGTAATCCACTACGAAGATGTATTGGATCATTGCTGGTAAATCCAAATCGTATAACTCCACTCCAATTGTTAGACATTTCCAAAAATTTAACACAGACCTTTTAAAAAATAGAAAGAAACAAAATTAATATTAATATAAATACACATTTATCAATAAATATTTTATATTTTTATAGCATTGCGGAGGTGGGATTCACCTCTAAATAAATTAATTGTGTAGGATGATTAAAATATGTCAAGGTAAATTAGAAATTTTACCTTTTCACCAACGCGAATTGGCCGAGCACTAAATGTAATTCCTTTGCAAAAACTTTCGTGTCTTCTTGCAATTACAGCACCATTACATAACCTTATATTATCGCCATGGACTTGATGAAATGTAAGAGGTGGTAAATTATTCGTTCCTGTATTTGATGATCTTGGTGCTGAAACAAATAAAATTAAAAAAAAAAATTACTATCAATTAACAATAACTATTGCAATAAAAAAGAAAAATCTCTACATGTATTTTTTTACATTCTTCTACATTTGTTAAGAGTATACTTGAAGACAGTATCCGGTAACTTAAAACCCCATTGGTAATTCGTTTCTCAAGTTTACATAAAGTGCGACGAGGAGAAGAGGACGATGGGTGCGTATCGATGACCGAGGAAGCATGAAGAATCACATATTATTCATATATACACACACATGACGCTCATATAATGAGACACAATCGCCTCTGGTTCGTGAGTGGTATACATACTGCACCGGAAACCGCACGCCCCGTAACGGAAGTACGAAAGGCCGCTTTTCTTATAGATATAACGGTGGATATAGTCGTTGAGAATGAGGTGCGTTACGCTCTCTTTCAAACATAAAATGTTCCGCCGAAACAAATGAAACAATATAAAAATTCAAGCCTTTCAACATAACCTCAACAAAAAAAAATCATTGAAATGAATATAAATAAATTTTGTATTGTATTTCTTGTATCAATTAATAAAAATGAAGAATACTATTGAATTCAATAATCAAAATAAATATTAAAACATATGATTTATTTTGATTATAAAAAAA
>JAQQBR010001835.1:3125497-3143830 GCA_030347285.1 Microctonus hyperodae
TGAGTATTAATTAAAACCTGTCGTTGAACGATTAGAATTTATCTTCAAGTAATTGAATTGTGGTTTTAATTTTAATCAGACGTTATTTTGCGTTGAGATTCTTCGTCACTCGATTTATAAAAGAGATATACAGACAACAAATACATCTAGACAACGGTGAAACAACGTTGTAACTTTCCCACGGTGCAATGAGGTCTGCAACTAAGGAGTGGAATTACACATTGACTTAACACTGAGGCTTATAATAGATTTCTAACACAATAACTATTAGAAAATTCCATTTTGATGTTAGCTCATAAATATATATATATAAATATTCATTTGTCCATGTAATCCAAATCTTTCAGTTGTTTCATAACCTAAAAAATATATATAAAAAGCTGTGAATAATACTCGCGGGAATTGAGAATTATTTTGTTGATACTTTGTTGACGCGACAACGCGTAACGAAACCAGTATGTATATAAAAAATATATACATACATATTTATATATAAAAAAAAGAGACAGTCGCTATAAACATGTTTGTAGACAAGTCCTTCAACTAATAATGAATGTGTATTTGGAATTTATTATATTATTGGAAATGTCCCGGGAAATTATTCAAGACATTGAAGAATTATTCTGAAACAAAATAAATGAGTTGCTGATGTAAGATATAAAAAAAAGGAAATTTTTATCAAACGTAGATATATATATATGTATTATATATGTATATATTTATGGTTGGAGGTTGATTCTTTGTTTGAAAATCTAGAACAGTCCATAGTAGTTGGATTGACCAGCGCAACGAACTAAGAGTAATCGACCTTATCCTTCGTTCGCATCAGGGCACTGGCCTTTTTATTTTTTTGTATTCTTTTCTTTCAAATATCCATGTATTATTTCATTCTTCACATTTTTTTTCTTCTACTTGAGTTTATTTTTATTCCTCGTTGAAAATTTAATACATATCTTCGTCACTACAAACAAATATCTGTTGAAATTTTTACAAATAAAAGTGAGGTTAAGTCATCGTAATATTCAAATAATCCAATATAAAAATAATACATAAAAAATTTGAATAATACATTAACATAAAATGTTTATTACTTAACAAACAATGATTTTGTATTGAACATAACCTAAAATATATGATTTTTACACAAATTCTTGTATCCGAATTCAAACTTTTCGCGGACTTTTCTATGAAATCTCTTACCGTATGTATACATATATGTATAGAAATGATTATTACGCTATGAATAAAAATAACAACCAAGATATTCAGGCTCATCATCATCATCATTCACACTCTGCAGACTGAACTTTTGTGTATATAAAATTTCCGTAAATTTCCGTCAGCAAGGAAGTGCTTAACTGCGTTTTACTAGTAACAATCTATATACATATATATTCAAAGTTCTATCTAGAGAATCGCGCCGTGGTACTTTCCCACGCCCGATGCCGTGATCTTTCCTTGTGCCTGCATAGAGAGTGTAGATATACTTGCCTATATACACCTATAAACACTAACATCAGGCCGCTCCTCTCTTTCTATGTACTCCCCATTGCCTTTCCATTCGTCTTTTCCTTTCCACTTACTTACTCGTCATACAGTTACATACTTATATATTATATATTTTCATTTAGCTACTGCAACATTATTACATTTATCCGTTATCCAAGTTAACTTGCATCAACTGATAATAACAAATATACGAAAAGTTTAAACAAAATCAATGGAAATATAGTTGAATGAAAACTACCAAACATAACCTCAATTTGGAAAATATCAAACATACGCAATTTAAATGATATTTTACTGCAGTTTGGATAAATTTATCCATTATTTAATCCGACTTGGATCAATTGATAATAAATATATAAAAACTTTGAATAAAATCAATGAAAATATAATTAAATAAAAATTACCAAACATAACCTCAATTTGAAAAATAACAAACATACGTAGTTTAAATAATATTTTACTGCAGTTTCGACATATTCATCCATTATTTAATTCAGTTGATGATAAATATATGAAAAGTTTAAACAAAATCAATAAAAAATAACCGTACATAACCTCACTTCAAGAAATGACAACTGTACAAATTCCCATGGGGAAAGTTGATCAAGGGGAAGAAATAAAACATAAAAAATGGACTTTATAGATGAATTTAACAATGAAATTTTATTCCCGGACGACTTGGCGTTTTATAAGGGTGACCAAAATGTCGATCTGGCGGTGGGTCTCCAAGGATAAGCTCACACATCTGTCTCAACTCACACCCACACACACATAGACGCACTTAAAAAACATATAAATACATATACACGCAGATATACATATGTATTTAAGGTGCTGAGCAGGGGGTCGCAAGCACTCGTCTAAAAATAAAGTAATCATCTGGTTATATACATCTTACTTGAGTTTATTCGAGTTATTACATCCACGCTATATTATATACACTAGCTCTAGATAAATAGATTGAGTGTTATCGGAGTGAAAGCAAACTTGGTCATAAAAACAAAGGCCAGAACGTGCTGTAGATCTAACGATCAATCTAATCGCATAATATTGATACAGTGTTCAAATATTTTATCAACATCATTCAAAATTGATATTGTCATTCGATGAATTCCAATAAAGTAAATAAACTCACCATTGGCATTGGATAAACGAAGTTGAGCTACTCTAGTTGCTCTAGAGACAGTTAAGGGTGATCTTCTAGGCCTTTGATACGACAGAGACATTTTTAATTCACAAATAAACCCAGGAAAAAATATTAAAAAAAAAAACTCCAAAGTTTCAGCTTGATTTTACCCCCCAATTGTTTGACTCAAACGAAATATTCTCATTACCAAATGAAAATGTCTCAAAAACAATTATTCAAAGGTAAAAAATAATTAATTGATAATTAATAAAAAACATTGTACATTTGCAAACGAAATAATTAATTTATTTTCAACAGCAAACAGGAGTTTGTGGCAGGAACGTGAGTCACGTCAGACGCCACTACAAAGACTGGCGTTGCAGAACAAAACTTGGGTGATGTAAAGGAACGAATAGCCAGCATACAGTGGCAGCTGCAACCACGCCACGTTCATTTTACCACCGCGCCCCATTGCCCAGTTGTCCCGTCGAGTGTATATAAGGCTTCTATCTTTCATTGTGTTATTTATTCAATATATCCAACAACATTTGAGAAACATGGAAACTTTCATCATCTACATTACAACAAACATAACCTAAAAAAGCCCGTATTTCTTATCTACGTTAATTCATGCCCACATAATTAACTTGATAGTAATGAAATGAATATTAATTTCAATGATATCAATAAAGTATCATGAAGAATTATTTATAGGTTATGTAAAAAAATTATATGGATATGTTGCTTGAATTTATGTACAGGGATGCACAGCTGGCACCCCTGGTAAAGAAAACTAAACTACAAAGGGGATGATGCTTACATATACATTCTCACATGACTATATATGGAATAGCGTGTGTGTTTGCGTTTATATATGTGAACACATATGTGAATAAAATGAAAGTGGGGTTGGTATAAGAAAGCAACGGTCGTTAACCACCTGGCAATATCGTTCGACAACTCCTGAATGAACTTGACAACGTAGATCTCTTGTCCTAATCTTCACTTCCCATCTCGTGCTGTTTTCCATTATTATTCATACCTTCGATAGTTTTCAATAATCTATTTATAATCCCAACAGAAGAACTTTTCATGTATTATATTTTATTCTTGCATATTGTTAAGGGGAAAAAGAAAAATTATTGCATATTACTTAGAGCAATTTTATAATTGTTAATAATATTCTTTAAAGTAGGGAAATTTTATACAAAAGTTAAAATTTTTATTTGTAGAATTATAAATATTTTATATCAACATATTTTTTTAAATATTTACAAATGTTTAATGTATATATAAGTTAAATAAAATTATAGAAATTTTGTGTTGATTACTTAACCTAACTTTTCAGTAAAAATTGTATTAAAACAAAAGTTTCAACATAAAACTTTTAATAGAATTTTATATTAAATTATTTACTATATTACATTGTGATTTAAATTTGAATTTCATTTAACGAAACTTATTTACTGCATTTATAATTCTTTAATTATAACTTTTGTATCTAAAGTCATTTGTTGATTTACATCTACAAGTTTATACAGTGTGAAGAAATTAATTAAACTATCCATACAAATAATAAAGTTCTTTGTAAATAAAATTGGCATTACAAAGTAAAAAAAAGAAAAGAAATAAAAATATAGTGGGTGTTGAAGTGCGTAATCTTAACGCCTTAAACTCATTCAAACATTAACCTCTCTATCATGAACTCTTTTTAAAATTAATTGAATGATTATTTCATTTAATTCGTTTAGTAACTCAACGAGCAGAGTCAATAGCCAAAGACATTTTCTCTTGACTGAAAGAGAAGATTCAATTGAGTGTGGGTAGAATTGTCATATATAATTCTTAATTTTCCTTTCTCTCATTTCAGTTACAAACAATATAGCAACAAATGCTGTCTATATACATAATATATTGTCAAATTGTCTCTTCCTGTGTTTATCACTGCGATCAAAGTTCAACGAATGAATACAGGATTGTCTGGACATTTAAATGCTTCAATATTTCTCCAAGATGCTCATACTGTCAATGAATAAATACAAAAACGTATATATATACACACTACGTTGGCCTATATTTTCTAATTTTTTCTCTTCTACACGTACATTTCATCTTATATCGTTTGTCTATTTTAAAACACCCTTCTCAGTGAAACTTTTTACACTGAGTTGATAAATAGGTGAGAATAAAGCACACCCAAGCATTAAAAATTTCAATTGCTATAATGTTATTAAATATAAATATTATTTCCTTGAATAAAATATTTATAAAATATAATTTTACATTATATTCCTTATTTTTGAAATTAAATAACTGTAGAAATATTAAAATCTTTATAAAATTCTACAGTTTAATCATTTTTTAAAATAAATTATACTCTCTATCTGAAACAATTAACGAATTAAATTTTGAGGTTAGTTTACAAAAAATATATTTTCAACTTTATTTATACATATAATATAGATATATATCTGTTTTAAAAAATTGTTTAATACCTTAACAATGTTTTTTAATCGTTAAAATGGTTAATTAATGATTTTTTTCTTCATTTTTCTTTTCAAACCAGATTTTTGAGGTTAAACCCGTTCGGTATAGTATAGTTCAAAAAACAAGATTGTTTTTATATTCGGATTTTCCCTATTATGATTCAACGGGGTTTCACAGCTGATAGTTGCATATAGTCAACATATATTACGGCTTAGAATAAAACCGGTTTGGTAAAACGGCGCCTGTGGGAACAAAGACGAGTTTATTCGCGGGCGCGTTGCCTGTGACGTCACGCAACATTGAATGTATCAAGTTTTTGTTTCTTTTTTTTGTATCTTCCATCGTTCATTATATTCTGCTGCTTACTTCAGGTGAATGCCAGTGTTTTCGGTCAATTTTATAGCTTTATATATACATATATAATTCAAACAAATGTTGAGTGACTTAATTTTGATTTTATTTGTTTATTTTCAGATTTATTTTGGAATTTGGAATTAGCAATGAAGTAA
This sequence comes from Microctonus hyperodae, assembly GCA_030347285.1. NCBI lineage: Eukaryota > Metazoa > Arthropoda > Insecta > Hymenoptera > Braconidae > Microctonus > Microctonus hyperodae. Next base: position 3,131,129 of record JAQQBR010001835.1, read on the forward strand.
AAGACTATGTAATTATTCAATTTTCATCAATGGAAAACTTGAAAAGGATTTTAAACATGAATTAATTCATCGAACGTCGAATTATGCTATAGTGAACGGGTTTAACCTCAAAATAAAAAAAAAATTGCAAAAAATGCATTTAATAGCAAAACTGATCAAGTCCAGGGTTTCTTTTCTCAATTTATATTGGTTTTTAATACTAAATTAATGTAATTCGTAATAATTGTTAATTAATTGGTAATTAATATTAAGATTTCGTGAAGAAAGATCGACGAGCACTAGTACTCGATCACAAAAAAAAAAAACTGGTAAATTAAATGTTGAAATTGAATTAAACAACAAAGCTATTTTTTTTTACAACATTCAATGTAATAATATTAATAATTTACTACAAAATACATAAATTAAAAACAATCAATTATATTTAAACTCAAAAATCATTTTTTTAATTTACAGGAATTTTTATGACTAAAATTTTTTTTCATAAAAATTATATAAAAATGGCTACAATAGAAAAAAAAAACTGATCGAGCACCGGGGCAAGTTTTTACTACATGACTTTATACGAAAATGTGTCAGCTGTTTCCCCGAGAACAAAACCCGAAATGGTAAAACCCAGATAGAAGAAAAGAAAAGAAAAAATAGGACAGCTGCTCTTTGAAGGGGAATCACAATAAATTGTGTCGACATTTGGGGAAGCTGAGGCAAATTGCGGTATTTTATATAACTTCCATGAGCTGTTTTTCCGACTTGGACAACCGAGAAACAGACCGTGAGATAATAGTGGTGGAAAAGAGGGCGGGGTGATGAAGAGAGAGAAAGAGAGAGTGACTGTAACGATCAATATCGCCTGCGTCGAGTTGAATATTTCACACAAGTCATTACCAATAAACATGAAAAAGAGTAATTACAAACAAAAATAATATCAATCAAATTCCCAAAATGAATCATATAAATTTCCTCACCTAAACCCATTTTACGTTTCAGTTTCTTCAGTACTTTCATTTTGCTCTTGAGAGGGGCCAAAATATTATGGTCTGTAGTTGCAGTGGTCGTTGGACTATTTGGATTGCAAGTCGGTAATTCTGGCTCAATATTCGATGATTTAATACCACGACTTTGTCGACGATTTTGATTAAATTGTTGCAATTGTAAAAGCGACAATGTTCCAGGTGCACTACCGGTATTTGGTACTTGACTGTTGCAACAATGACAAGGATAATTTTTGCCGCCGGTACCTTTGACGGCGCACTCTCCACCGACCACCCCCATAAATATATCTGATAATAATTACAAGTGGAAATCGAATCTATCTACACAATCACACACACATTTATGTGTGAGCGCACCTTTACATAAATCAAAAATAGAATTCTAATGAATATTCACTGAAGAAAAATCACTTTTATCAAGAATTCTTCAATTTAAATCAACTAAAAATTAAAACTCAATAAATTCCTAAAGAACAAATTAAAAATTCAATAATATATTATTGATATAAAATCGCTAATAACGCGATATTATTTGCGAATTAATGTTCTTTCACAATGGATAATAAATCCTAAATTCCTGACACGCGTTATTATTCCACGAGCGGTCAGAGACGACTGAAGTATTTTGTGAACGAGCATTTAGGTAAGTTCGAGGCGCGCGCGAGCCATCATCCAATAGTAAACGAGATAGACACGACTTTTACCCCCCACTATATTTGTTTCAGACGGATAAAACATATATTGAAGTAGGGGATTCCCTACTCTGCTTAAAGTCTACAAGGCATGCGCACGCGTTCGTCGGACTTTCTGTATGTATGCATATGGAGTGCAAGCCGTGTGCAAGCACATCGTGGGGCGTTGATCAAGAGACTTTGGAGGGTTGCGGTGTGTATAATGTATTTATGTATGTATAAGAGAAGCAGGAGGGAGAGTGTATGAGACACCTGGTGGACAGCTGTCCTTACCTGGTTGCCCAGGAAGACCGTTTGTGCACCGGGCTCAAACGAAAATGCATATTATGATCCCTCAATATAAATTTTACATCTCTAGGTGACTTTTTTTTTTATTCAAGATGCTGGATGGCAAAATGGTTATTTATATATACTCAGACAATGTCTTTAAAGTATATTTTATTTAACTTTGTTATTAATTATTGATTATTTGAGAATTATTACTATTTTTTGTTGATGTTGGAAATTGTGAGTAATGATTGAATTAAAATTTTTATTTCAGATCAAAAGGAAAATGGAAAAAATATGGAAATATATACAATAATCTTCAGTAAGTGATAATCCTTGACGATTTGCCAGAAATGAAAAAAAAAAATTTTTTTCTTATGTTACTTAAAAGAAATTTACAATTCGGAGCATCTTTATATTAATATTAAGAGCTCCAGTTTTAACAGGCATCTTTTTACACCAGCTCTCTGAAGGTATTTCAGTGAGCCTTTTGAAACAAAAAATTAGTCGATTTTTTTGAATCAGTCTAATATATATAATCAATTTGCGATGAATAGAAAAAATGCCAAAGTTCGATTTAATTTATTTTATTTAATAAGATAATGATATGAAATATAATTATATGTTAATATAAAAAGCAGCGAAATGATACAAATTATTTCTCTCAATTTCTTTACAGCACTGAATGTATTTATCTATATTATTATAATTTCTTTCACGGCTTTTTATTAAATATAATTATTTTTCCTTAACAATATAAAATAATATAAAATAAAATACAACATCAGAAGAAAACAAATAATACAATAACATAACCTATAACTTCTTATTTTTTTCCATCCTACAAATAATATTCTCACTCTATTTTTATAATCAGTTCGTTCTACCAACTGAAATAGGAAAAGCGAGTGCGGTGTAGAAGAGGGGAAGAACCCTCAAAGTAAAATTACTTTGCTCCGATGAAGAAACGCAGGATCATTATAATGAATACACGCTTGGTGGGAAATATATGCTCATAGTAGCGTAGAGATTAGTTTGTTTCCTTTTTTCAATTACTGTACTTGTTTATAACAACAATATCTCATCTATGTCTTCCTATAATAAATTAATACACAGTAAAAAATTTTGTATAAAAGTTCACACTTAAAATTTGCATTGAAGAAAATAATTTTAAATTTAATTAATCATATTCTAAATTAAATATCTAATACAAAATTATTATTTATTATAATACTTGAGTTGAATTGAATTTTATAAATATTGTGTTGATCATTAATAATTATTAATTATCGAGTAAAAATTAATATAAAAAAAAATTTTCTTACATTTTTTTTTCACAATTTTCAATAACAAGTTCATAAAAATAATTAAAAAGAAGTTGAAAATTATAAATATATACAATATAATAAATTGTAATTTATACAAATGAAATAATTCTTGGATAATAAAAATATTTTCTTACATTAATTGCTAATAGACACGAAATGAAAATTATTTCTAAGGAATTAATACATACATATTTATATAAATGTGTACTTGAGGAAACGGAGACACGGTTCGCCTGCTTTTGGGTGTGCACTGGTGTGAGATATGTACATACACATACATTATACAAATACATATATGTACACAACCTTTCCAAGCAGGAAGATAAGTAAAAAAAAAAAAAATAAAAAGACAATATAAAATAATAATCTCAAAATTCACATTGAAATATTTTTAATATCCATTTATATAATCACTTTCGAATCTAATTATATAATCCCATTATTTCATATCTTAATAAACATTCCCAATAAAAAATAAAATATTAATTCCAAGTATGAAAAAAAAAAAAAATTTATATAAATAAAAAAGTTTGAAGTTTTATTTCAAACAATTATTAATAAAATATCAAATTATTTTTCCAAAACAATTAAATAATTAAACATCATAATAAAAATATTAAATTAAACAATTTTCCATCAATAAATAAATTTAACAATTCAATTAAATATTCAACATCATTTTCATTTATAAAATTTGTGTAAAAAAATTTCCAACACAAATTTCGCAAGTGAACTTTTACACAAAATTTTTTCACCATGTATATATTATATATAAGTAATATATAAATGACTGATTGCACACAATAGATAAATTCATATATATATATATGTATATATACAAATATATACGTCAGATTGGAAGCGGAAGTTGGATCGACGAATGGCAGGAAGTTGAAGAGACTGGATATAGCTTGCGTGTTCTTTAACTCCCACTACAATAACATAAGAATAATGTTAATATGGCATTGACTACTGTTAGCCATGGCTTCCATGAAAACAAAAAATGAGAATAAAAAAATCAAACAAATAAAAAAGAAAAATAAATGAAAAGAATATATGAACATAGGGGCAAGCTTATATATGGCTTTTGTATTAAATTTCTTGCTCGGATTACGAGCACTTATATTGATATGTGTATATGTATATATGTATTTGCAATTATACATATACATATGTATATATACATGGATGTTTAATGTATTATTTCATTTTATACATACCTTTCTAAGTAATATTCATGTAGAATTTAGCTTTTTCTTTCTTTAAATGGTCATATGATATATTTATATATTTGCAAAGTGTCGTAATATATATTTTTTCTTTTCTTTAAACAATTGTAATTCACAATTTTATTGTTTTCATGGGTTTAAAGCGCTGACTTAAAACTGCGGCGCATTTCAAAGTTATAAAATATATAGGACAGTGTTGTATATTTAATGATAAATATTTTACCAAGAATTAACTTTTTAGTCATTTGAATTGTGTCTTAATAAATATTTAAAGTATTTAATTTATAAACAGTAAATATAATTTTGCATATAAAAGTTCATTAAATATATATTTGTGCTGTCGAATTTTTTCAACATAAATTTTGTAGCTAATTTTACTACAATAATTCATGTTTATAATTTGAAAAATAATTCAGCTAATAAATTAATATTAATTATTAAAAAACTAAATAAATTTTGTATTAAATTGATTAATTAATAGTTTAACATATTTTTTCAATTCATTCCAAGTATATAAAATTAATTATTCATGTATTGAATCAAATCATTGAAATATAGTTTTGACATAACCTCACTTTTTTTGCAAAAATAATTCTTAATAAATATAAAAATCCAGCACAAATTTTCATAGGACTTTTTACAAATTTATATTACTGTACAAAATAAAGATAACTAATGACACATTTATACAACAATACTCATACATAATACATAAATATATAAAAGAATTGTAGACAATTCCTTTCTATTTTTCAAATAGTTCTCTTCCTATATTTTTCGCCCTTGGATTATTTCGTAATCTTTACCTGACTTCTACAACTTTAAATCTTTTTCACCAGCAGGTATTTTAGGTTATATACATAAATACATATATATCCATTGAATTTTGATGAAAAGAACCTGACTTTTATACATACATATTATATATATACACACAATGACATTCAATGTCTGCAAGACGAAAAGATTCAAAGACAAACATGAAAAATTTTTCTTTGTCATTTTATTACATCAAATGTACAGTTAGAATTTTATATAATCCAACAATTGTTATCAATTATATAATTTCTCTTCCTTTTTGCGGTATCGGACTAACCTCAATTAATATGTATATATCTATATTTTACGTATGCATGTATGTATATAAGATGGTATGGGTTGGTTGCTGTGACAAAGGACTTGAAAAGATGGCGCGGCAGGTGCCGACGTACGCGTGCCACTGGCCAATAGCAATCGAGCATTCCCCTCGTTTCATAAGACCATTAACTTCTTTCAAACGATGTGTACGTGTGTGTTTTACATATGTATACGTATTTTAGTTTGTTCCAGCTTGCTAAAAATGGCCATACACATTCTCATGCTTTCAAATTAACCGTATGGCATAAGATATATAATTAATCCGAATAAAAAATATTAAATAAATTATCAAATAATAATTGATGAATTTATAAATGATAATTGTTTTCACACAAAATTTTGTGTTGAAATTTAGTAGAAAATAATATCGAGAAAAAATTCTAACCTAAAAATTTTAATTGCACTTTTACAACAATTTTTTTTACTAAATAGTTTAAATAAATTCCACTGGAATAACCAGTGTATATAGTAATAAAGTTTCTGGAAATATTTCTGAGAATTTTACGATGTAGAATAGAGGAATATATAAAGGTAGTATGGTGATGGTAATAGAAAAAGTATTTGTATTTATGACTGACGACCATTTTTTGATATTTACAACGCATAACATGTGTTATCCAGGTGCGAACCTCAATCGAAACCTTGGGACACGAACATACATATAATGGTTGATGTTCTTTGCAATGAGAAAACGAAGCGAAATGTGTTGGACAGAATGGAAGACAGAATCGAAGCAATATGTCCTCGATATGACTCGATGTTCCACCAAAATTTCCAGGTGCATGAAGAATCTCTTTTGCTACACTATTGGGAAATGAAATGTCCAGAGGGCGCTGATATTCAAAAACAATATGGCCGTTGTACACTTTAACAGGAAAATTTACTTTTTGAAATAATTGAAATAATGAAGTAAGTATATAAACAAAAAATATGATTGAAGGCTTGCTAATTATTAATTCCGGGATGATATAATCGAGTATATTTTTTGATTACAGTTTGCAGATGCTTTTAGATTAGCTGTTTTTGTATTTTTCCTCCATTTTTCAACATCTATCGCTGATTTTTGCTCTTGACGTTGATTCTAAATGACTAACAATTCGAAATTTTATCAAAACTTAAATTAGAATTAATATCCATTCAGGATTTACATCCAGGAAAATTACAGCTGGCTTTTTTATAACTTTTTTTTCTATAATTCATCAAAAAACTCTATTATTAACATCAAATATGCAAAATGCACTTTTACGGCAGCCATTTTTGTAATTTACATTCTAACTACAAGAAAATAAATTTTATTTTTCACTTTCCAATATTATACCTGCAAATTTTTGACAATATTTCAAATAAACCCCTGATGGTTTCATTGAATTTGTCTATTGATTTCCGAAACTTTACAGCTGCATTGAAAATAGCATTTTGAGGTTAAACCATGAATAAAATTACACAGATTTTTTTTCCACTGTTTGATAATTCTAATTGAAACTTTACAGCAAAATAAAAAAAGAAAGGAAAGGAATAATACTTTAATATTGTACGTGTTGGTTTTCAACCTTTCAAAATAAATGATAATAATAACAAAAACCTCAAGAATTTATAATGACATCGATTAAATATTCTGGAAGCAACGTCGCATTGATGAGAATACTTTGGGCACGTGTCATCACATTGATGGAACGTCCGGGTGAAAGGGTCGCGATCAAATTGGGAAGATGCATTGCCGGTAGTCATGTTTTACTTTCAACCATAATGGCAGATGTTGGTTTTTAAAATACCAAAAGAATATTTATCACAAAAACGTTATTTTATCCTTTACATCTATTGAAGAACATTGAAATTCAAGATGTTTATGTCATTTCTATCATCAATATCCCACAAATTCTTAATAAACTAAAGTTAATTCACCCAGAATTTCCATCAAATATATTTTTAATGCAAATTAATATTCCATATCAAATATCAACACAAGAAATCAAGTTGGACAAACCAGAAAAAAAAAGTTCTGCTTATAAATAAATAAAATATTCCTAGATATCGTTATAGATACTGCAATGAATTTATATTATTTCTAGAACATTCCAAATTGTAATTTTTTCAACCACTTAAATTATAATTTTCATGCCATTAATTTATATATGACCCATAATTGTTATTTTATTAAATTCATTACATCCTAAAGTTTTATCCTGAATCATAAATTTATTGCATAGACAATTTTTAAGTAATTGTCTAAAATAAATATTATAAATGAAATCCCTTCTCTACTCCTTTCCCTTACCTATTTCCTTTTACTCAATGATACTCAATATTCCAATTACTCCACCCTCACCTATCCCTCTCCATGTCTAAAATATTTTCCCTAATTATTTGTTTACATTAATTGTTTTAATTTAATTCAATTATTAATCCATTCAGTCATCTCCTCCACGGAATAATAAAAATCTCCTGCGAAAATTATTGTATAAATCGAATAAACAAACTAATTATTAATAAAAAAATAAAAAAATAAAGTAAAAAATAACAATTTTTATCTAAAGCAACATTGAGTCTCTAACAATATAAATAAAACAAAAAATATTGCCTATTTCTTAATTAAATTTTCTACTAAATTAATAAATTAATAATTCAAAATTACATTTATCCTAAATCAAATAAAATAAATATTATGTCGACCAAACATTAGTGTAAAAATTCAGTAAAAAAATCTTCAATAAAAATTCCCAGCAAACTTCTACTCAAAATTATATTCCCTGTATTTACATACACACACATATATACATGCAAATCAACAATGATGAAGATCCGAGGGGTGAAGCAAGCAGCCTGCCACGCGCCTCTATTATTCCATCTTGCTTTCTCATACATTCGATCTTGATCCTCTCGTTCTTCATTTCAACCATCACCATACCAGTTCGCAGTATAACCAACATCTGTTCGGGGGATACATGACGTTGTCCTTCTTCCACTCACCGGACCATATCAACAATCCGGGACCCGCTGCCTGGTAACAGCGCGCACCTTCATTCAACCCATGAGATTCCATCATATATATATATTTGCTCATACAAAAATTCAAACTGATGTTCTTCATCCCTTATATATGTATTAAAATTGTCAAAAACTACTTCCTCCACATTTTACCTAAAATGCATCACCAACTCAGATTACTACGTCATCATCTCTTCCAATTTTTAATCAAAAATTATATCAATATTTTCTTAATTAAAAAAAAAGAAACGTGACGAAATAAAGAGTAATTAATTATTCTTTTACAATTTTTCAGAGTAATTTAAGTGTATTATTGTAATTTGTTATTTAATTTTATACTTTTTTCTTTCATAATTAATCCTAATTTGCAATAATACATTTAACTTTATGTATTTTTGCTTTATAGCCTTTGCTAGGGCATAATAAATAAATAAATCAATCAATCTATCTCTAAAATAAATAAATAAATAAATCGTCTATGACATTAATATCAAAATTTGATCTAAATCAACTAATATTCATTGCAAAAATAATGCAATGAATTTTTATGTATACATATCGTTGAATAGTGAAGAAATAAGAATGAAAAATAATGAGAATGAAATAAAGCACATCTGCCTACTCGATATAAGGCAGGTGGCAATGTTGTTTCCTTCTCGTGCGATCGTTCTTTCACTTTTCTCGCAAAAATTGCATTTAATATAATAAAAAAAGAACACTTAAGACGAGATAGCAAAAGCAAAAAAAAGCCAGTGAAGAATAAATAATAAAAAAAAAAAACTAAAGGATGTCCGGTGTTCACTGTCTCTTAAAGCATCAGCTATTTATGCTATTTTCAGTTGAAAAAATTGTTTGTATTTATGATACTGAGGTGTATTAACAATTCTTCAGACAATCTAATTATTTCAGCTCCTCGGTCATTGCTGATATGTATTAAATACAACGTTTATATATATCCTCAGGTAAATGTATATGATTAGTACAATGCAACAATAAACTTCGATTACTATTCGGCTTACTGCCGAGAACCTTTTCCAATTGACGTCATTGCTAACTTGGCTAATGTTTGTTCTCATTACATTTTTCATCGTCTCATTTAAAGAGCACACAATGCAAAAAACAAATAACAAAACAAATTTTCATTTAATTATATATATAAGTGTGTTTCGTAACAATGCATAAATATATATTAATCAAATTAAGCAAATTAATACAAGAAATTGCATCGTTAGACAAAATATTGCATGTCATGACCAATTTTCTTTGCATTTATCCAAGTTATTTATTAAGTAATAATAAATGTCTTTAGATTTATAGGTTAGGATATATTAAAATTTGTTTTAGGTATATTTAAATAGTTATTGACCCTGTTGAATTACTTTTTCTTCCCCTTTTTCTATGTCCTTTGAATGAAGTAAAATATGTCCTTTTTTTATATACATATATATTCATATATATAATGCTCATAAATGCAAATTGAGTTTCTTTCTCTCTTTATGTACTGCTCCTTTGAGAGTTTCAGCTGCTTGGGAATGGCATGTGTTAGCGGTTGTCGACTACTGAGTCTTAAAATAAAATGATGTTTGTATATTTGGCTACGATTACGCATGGAACGTATTCATTTACGTTTGTATTTATGCACGCGGCTCTAGTTGTTCCATTTCTTTTCCCATTTGTTCATTTAATATTCGTAGAATTTTATCCACAGGAAAATTTCGTTTATTATAATAATCAAAAATCCAAGAATTAAATTCAAACCATCATACAATGTATAACCTAAAAAAATGTTCAATTATAAAAAAATTCATTTTTTCTATAAACTATCATTACATATATTATTTTATATTTTATATAAATAATGTTTGTGCACAATAATTTCATTTTTCAACTTACAATTGATATTTTTGTAGGTTATATGTATTGGCAATTTTTCAATCGAACTCTACATTTAATTCAAGATGGCGCTGATAAATGACCGTTTGTTTTCGCAAACTGCACAATATTGTTTATCTCTCAGTCGATAAAAAACCTTTTAACTCATTATCAGCTATATTTATATAAGTTTTTGAATGTAAACTACATTAGCATTATATCCTATTGCCGGTATATATATAAATATATATCTACACATTTATAAAATGTCCACATTTCCATCTGGACAAATAATATTGCTAAATGTCTGCAGAATATTAAATGAAATATAGCGATATTAATTAATGTCATAAAATGTACAACTGACAAGAATTAATTATATGTATGTAAACCAATGAAGATAGAAATTAATTTCCCCTGAATAATCAGCCGTACATAACCTAACATTTTTCTACTTCAATTACCGATTCACCTTGGACAGTGAATTAAGTTAATTAACAATGTATTTGTTATCAATTAATGAAGAGAATGAATTATTTGTTGTAAACAACTACTTTTGTAACAATTATTAATTAATATTATTAAAATAATTGACTGCATATATGTATAATAAGGTTAATGAACTTTAGCAATTATTGAAATTTATTTTAATAATTTCTTTTTATTTAAGAATAAAATTGATCAACACTCACCATTATCACCGGTATTACTTGATGACTGACCCATTGTTTATAAAAAAAACTACACCCAAATATTTTTTTGAGGTAGAATGCGTTAAAGAACGAGAAAATTATTTTACATTACATTTGCATAATGTAAACACGTTATCACCATAATTCGATACATTTTTCTAGATAATAACGGGATTCCGTTAATTTTAGAATAATTAACACAAAAAAAGAAAACAAACAAAATGAAAATTACATTGCAACAACGAACAATACCCGCAGTCTTGCGACAACGGGAATTGACACGAAACGATGAAATCACGAAAATGGTGGGGGGATTTAGGGTTATCAAGCAAACGAATGGTTATTTTTTAGTTAAAAAACTGTGTCCAACATGTAGAGAAGAAACAAATAGTCTCTTTTTTCCTCCCTCTATTCCCCTCCACACACACATTCCAGCGTAATATTTCTCATCGGCCACAAAATGGCGTTCGCGAATACAAGTAAAATGCCCGCGAATTTCAAAATTCCACAATGATAAAATTCAAAAAAATCTAATATTTTATCGCATGTGAGAGTTTGCAGGTTTCCTGGGTTACAGCATATCACAACAAACATTACACACTGTACAATACTTAGCTCAATTCCTCAATCAACACTATATATAGATCAATGTAGATAAAACAAAAAAAAAATAATTTAAAAATCACAATTCTGAAATTCAAATTAAAATAATGAATAATCAATTAATAATTAAAATTCTATCATTGTCATTTGTTCTTTTTCAAACACTAAAAGACGGTAAGTTAGGAAATTGTAATTACAAACAATAAAAAGTATTATTTAAATTTATACAAATTGAAAAAAAAAATGAAATTAATTATTGCATTGTATTCTACTGATATAATTAATAAATAAATAATATAAATTATTTATTTATCTATCAGGTACTGCTATCGACTGTTTCAAATGCGTATCAATTGGAGGTAGCAATAAAGATTGTGATGATCCATTCCACAATAATAATTCATTAGGTCTTTTGGAATCTCCTTGTTTTGGTGGTCGAAAAGGACGTGCTGGTTTATTCCCTGCCACTGCATGTATCAAACTCTCAGGAATATACGGTTAATTCAATCATTTTCATCACCTTTAAATTATTCATCACCCTTCAATTAATTAATTAATTCTTTTATATCCACAGATGAAACTGGCATGACTTTAACTGTAAGAAGTTGTGCTCTTGATAGTGGCACACTCACAACTGATTCTGAATTGATAAGAATGTCTCATTGTGGAGCATTTTATTATGATGATGAGTAAGAAATTATATTGATACAATTTTTATTCATCAAAGTCGTTTCAATATTTATTCAAAAAATTCCAAGTTTTAATTTTAAGATACTCTTTATATTCAGACATTTTGTATTTGTTTATAATTAATACTAATAATGTCTTTTTATATTTCCACAGATATGTTCGTGGATGTGTTCAAACTTGCAATGATGCTGATGCTTGTAATAATTCAAAATTAA
>JAQQBR010001835.1:3148110-3166518 GCA_030347285.1 Microctonus hyperodae
TCTTTTCTTGTCTATTTTGTGACTTATTGTTCGTCTTTTGTCTCACAGAAAAATATCATCACACACGATACTTTTGATATCAGTATGTGTACACATATATTATATAAAAAGATGTTTTGTCTTTTTACATTATGTACTGGCTTTAAAAAATGTGATTTATGCATTGTCCGTTGGGGCGCTGCAATCACTTAATTCACAAAATATAGGAGAGTTATCTTACTATACATAAATTTTATTTAAACTCTATCGATAGTTGATTACCGATAGAACTACACAGAAGATAAAATCACTTATATTTACTAATTAGAAATAGAAATCTGTAATTACTGTCCTCAGTATACTTATAAACGTGTTATTATCGCTAATTTTGTGAAACGCACTTTTTTATAGGTTATACCCGTCTGTAATACGGAAATAGAAGTCAAGATAAAAATTGATATATATTAAATTTTATTTATTCAATTACAATATATTTATAAACTTGAAAATAAATATGGAAACTTCTGTGCCATTGGCCAAAGGTAAAAGTTGGAAAGAGCATAATCGAATTCACAAAGAGAAACGAAAAAAATGGCGTGAAGAGAGATTGATAAAAAAAGTAAAGACAGAAAATGCAGAAGAGGTTAAAGAAGAAGTTGAAAAGCTTGAAGAAAATATTAATAATGAAAAGTTAAATGTATCAACAATAAGTATCGCAATACCAGGTTCTATTTTGGACAATTGCCAATCACTACTACTTCGAACTTATTTGGCAGGACAAATTGCACGTGCCGCGTGTATATATAAAATTGATGAAATTATAGTGTTTGATGATCAGGGAGAAGTGACTGAGATCGAGAAGAATTCGAAGAAAAAATTTAAAAAAGATGAACAATTGGGTGAAGGAAGAGCTGCATGTATACATCTAGCAAGGATTCTTCAATACATGGAATGTCCACAATATTTAAGAAAACATTTTTTTCCAATGCATGAAGCTTTTGAATTCGCTGGTGCTTTAAATCCTCTTGATGCACCACATCATTTGAGACAACAAGATGTATCATTATTTCGTGAGGGAATTGTAACAAATAAACCAATCAAAACTGGTAGAGGATCTCAAGTTAACGTTGGTCTTTTCAATGACGTCCATATTGACAAAGTATTGACACCAGGATTACGTGTAACGGTCAAAATTCCTCCCAATCAAACTAATGTAAAGAAATTAAGAGGAAAAGTTGTATCACCAAATGTACCTCGACAAGAAACTGGAATTTATTGGGGTTATACTGTTCGTTTAGCCTCAAATCTCACTGAAATTTTCACCAAATCTCCATACGAAACAGGTTATGATTTAACAATTGGTACTTCGGATAAAGGAGCTTCAATTGATGATGTTTCGGATAAAAGTTTGAAATACAATCATGCATTGATTGTATTTGGTGGATTAGCAGGTCTTGAAGCAGCGCTTGATGCTGATCCATATTTGAAAGTTGATGATCCAACGTTGGTATTTCATAAATATTTAAATATATGCCCTGAACAAGGCTCAAGAACAATTCGAACTGAAGAAGCTATTCTATTGTCGCTTTCTGAATTGCGAACAAAATTGATTGCTGATAATCCAGCGAAACCTAACCTACAATTTAATAATCCAATAGATACAAATAATGTTAATAATTCAGGAATGAGTGATGATTGTAATTCTGATGAAGATAAAAGTTCTAGAACTTCAGATGATAATAAATAAATAACATATTTTATACGTAAAATAATAAAAATTGTTTTATTTATTTCAACCTGATAGTTAAATTAATTCATCAAAAATTTTTTATTATCTCAGAGTTTACAATATCTTTCATACTTGATATAACCTTCCCAGGATTATCAGATCCAGTTACAGCAGTACCAGAAACTATCATATTAGCACCAGCCTGAAATGAATTTTGTTTTCATTATTTAAAATTTAATGATTTAATTTTTATAATGCTGAAAAAAAATTTTTATTTGATAAAATTTTATTATTTATACTTGAGCACAGGCGTGGATTGTGCTTGGTCCAACACCACCATCAACTTCGATGTCAAGTGATGGATAATTTGTCCTTAGCCATGCAACCTTTTTCATCATTGGTTCAATAAATTTCTGCCCGCCAAATCCTGGCTCTACAGTCATTACAAGAACCATGTCCGCCATGTTGATATAATCAACGACAACTTCAACTGGTGTTCCGGGTTTCAATGCTACTCCAACTTTCATTCCAGCTTCTTGAACTTTTCTACAAACTAATGGAACATCTTCTACTGGTTCAACATGAAATGTATATTGATTAACACCAGCATCAGCCATATTTTCAATCCACTAAAAAATACATACATAAATATAATTATCAAAATTTATATTTCAACTTTTTTTTTTTATTGATACTTTTATGTACAATACTCACTTGTTCTGGTTTTGAAACCATCATGTGAGTCTCAAAAAAAGCATCTTTAATTTTTCTACGCAGACATTTAACAATCGGATGACCAAATGTTAAATTTGGCACAAAATGACCATCCATAACATCAAGATGTAAATAATCAGCTCCATTGTCTAAAAGATTTTGTGATTCTTCATATAATTGAGATAAATCAGAGTTTAATATTGACGGGCCAATTTTGGCAACGAGTTTGTTTGCCATTATTACAAAACAATTCCTCTAATAATAATAATTATAAATAAATTTATAGGTTATGTATATTATATTTTTGAATGAAATCTCTTTGAGTACAAAGTGCTTATTTATTAAAATAAAAAATACATTTTACATTTCAAACACGTGTTTGATACATATGTTCAATCAAATACATATATACATAATTACATTACACATAGATACATATGTACATATTTGAAATTTTTTTTTTGCTATAAAAATATTACTAGATATAAATTCGCAATAAATTTTTGACCAAATATTTTTCCAATGTAAATTATTTTGTGAGAGATAGTATGTAATGTATATATAATATGTAAAGAAAATTTAAATAAATTTATATAATATTTATTTTCTTCTCAAGGTTGATGATAATTTTTTATCTCTATGCTGGCGATTGACCAATCACGTGAAGCGCTAAGGGAATTTAGTTCCTGAGATTGCCACCAATGCTGTTGTCTTAGAGGTTAGGTTAAACGAATTGTGAATCGAGTTTGCTTTCTCTAAACTCTTTTTTTATTCTAGTGATTATTCTCTAGTATATATTTCTGAACCTTTGCTCATTTTGATTTTTGTGCAGTCTGTCAAGAGACTTGTGTGAGTCGTGAGGTAGATAGGTAGTTTGAATAAAGTGAGGTTAAGTTGTTAATAATTATCGATTTATTACGACTCTTCCGGTTGAACTTATTTTAGAAACAATTATGAAATACATATTAGTTACTGGTGGTGTGATTAGTGGTGTAGGAAAAGGTGTAATTGCCAGTTCATTTGGAACAATACTGAAAAATTGTGGAATTCATGTAACATCTATTAAAATTGATCCATATATAAATATAGACGCTGGTACATTTTCACCTTACGAGCATGGTATGAATAATTTTGAATATTAAATTACATATTTGTAAATATATTTTCAATTGTTTATGTGTTATTTAAATAATTATTGTCAATTTTGTGCCGACCACGCGGTAAAGTCGGCCATTTTTTTTCATTAGTTGCGCGCGCATATTTTATCATCACGTGACTTGGACAATCCCCGAATTTTTTGGATGATTAAATAATTTAAAATTTTGTTTATTTATACAGGTGAAGTTTATGTTCTTGATGATGGTGGAGAAGTTGATCTTGACCTAGGAAATTATGAGCGGTTTCTGGACATTACACTTCACAAAGATAATAATATTACAACTGGAAAAATATATCAACATGTGATAAATAAAGAAAGACATGGTTCTTATTTGGGTAAAACTGTTCAAGGTAAATTATAAAAATTTTCTTATATATTACTTACGATATAATATTAAATTATCATTTCTATTCATTTAATATCTCATTTTTTTGTTTAAAGTGGTGCCACATATCACTGATGCAATTCAAGAATGGGTTGAAAAAGTGGCTGTTGAACCAGTAACAAAAGATGGCGATAAACCAGAGGTAATAATTAAAATATTCTCAAATACGTCCTCAAAATACAATATTTATCACTTATTTTAAGGTTAGAACATAAAAAATATACTAAAAAAGAAAAATTCAAAGCATTTTATACTGAAAAGTATTTTCTAACCTAAAAATTATGAAAGTTAAAAGTCTACACTATCAAAGGAATTTTTTAGCTAAAGAAAATTACAAACATTTATTCATATTGCAGGTATGTGTTATCGAATTGGGTGGAACTATTGGTGATATTGAAGGAATGCCATTTGTTGAAGCATTCAGACAATTTCAATTCCGAGTAAAGAAAGAAAATTTCTGCGTAGCACATGTTTCACTTGTACCTCAGGTATATAAAACAATTACAAACATAAATAAATACAGTAATATATATTGGCATAGTTAATTAATGTTAATAAATATTTTTAGCCACGCTCAACTGGAGAACCGAAAACAAAACCAACTCAAGCAAGTGTGCGTGAATTAAGAGGTCTTGGTTTATCACCAGATTTAATTGTTACTCGTTCTGAGCAACCAATTGGCGATTCAATAAAAGAAAAAATCTCAAATTTCTGCCACGTTGCACCTGAACAAGTTCTCACTATTCATGATTTATCATCGATTTATCGTGTGCCATTATTAATGGAGAGTCAAGGTGTTATTGATTTTTTAAATGAAAGATTACATTTAAATATAAATTCACCACGACCACGTCATTTCATGCGAAAATGGCGAGATTTAGCTGAGCATATTGATCATTTACGTAAAAGTGTTAATATTGCATTAGTTGGAAAATATACAAAATTAGAAGACGCTTATGCATCAGTTAGAAAAGCATTGCAACATGCATCAATTGAAGTTGGCTATCGATTAAATTTAATTTACATTGAAGCAGCGAATTTAGAGCAACAAACCATGAAAGATAATCCAGTACTTTATCATGAAGCTTGGCAACAATTATGTAAAAGTGATGGAGTAATTGTTCCTGGTGGATTTGGCAAAAGAGGAATTGAGGGTAAAATAGAAGCTTGCAAATGGTGTAGAATAAATAATAAACCAATGCTGGGTATTTGTTTGGGATTACAAGTAGCAGTAATTGAATTTGCTCGTAATGTATTAGGCCATGAGAATGCAAATAGTACGGAAATTGATCCAAATACAGATCATCAAGTTGTTATTGATATGCCAGAACACACTCAAGGTGCAATGGGTGGAACAATGAGATTAGGTAAAAGATATACATGTTTTACAAGTGAAAATTCAGTAATGAAACGCCTCTATGGTAATGTTGACGGTATTGAGGAACGACATCGACATCGTTATGAAGTTAATCCTGAATATGTTTCAAATTTGGAAGCAGCGGGTTTGAAATTCGTCGGTCGTGATAATGACGGTCAACGTATGGAAATAATTGAATTAGAAGGTCATAGTTATTATGTAGGAACGCAATATCATCCAGAATATTTATCACGACCATTAAAACCATCGCCACCATTTTTAGGATTAATTTTAGCCAGCGTTGATAAACTTAAATCATATTTAGCACGTGGATGTAGATTATCACCACGGAATCTCAGTGATAACGATTCTTCGGATGATGATTACGCAAATGACGGTAAAACAGGACAACAATCATCATCTAAATCCACAACTTCTATGACATCATCTAATAACGATACGAAAAATTAATTGGAATAGTTAAATTAATTAATTTTTATTAAATTAAACACAAGTAAAAATTCTTTTTTTTTTTTTCGTATATTAAATTTTTACATTGTACTTTTTTTATTTTAAATGTGCACAAAATGTTTATAGATTTATATTATTCAAGATGTATTGTTTCTTCTTTTAATTTTGTTCTGTTATTTATTATAATACGACAAAAGTATTATTAAAAATGTCTTGTTATGTAATTAATTGTTCATCTTGAATTAATTTTAATTTCTTCCATTTGTTTAATTTAGTGGACGAAGCTTTTGAATGATCATGACAGTTTGATGATAAAATATACGAAAGACTGTGTATGTGCCACGATTTATAATGTATATCATAAGTGTCATTTTTTTTTCTTCTGATATAAAAATAATTTTATATATTGAATTAATTGATTTTATTATTCTTGCGACGTTTAATTGTAGAATTAATATTCTTTGGTTAATATTAAGCAACGTGTAATTGTTTTCGAATATAAAACTAAATTTATATTGTATTAATTTTGTTTAATATTATGTATCCAAAGTTTATTTGTTAATTGCGATGGAAATTAATTACTAAATATACTCTATTGTGAATTATGAAGGAAATAAATTTTTATTTGCTTGAAAATAAATATAATAAAAAAATCAATAAAATGGAATGCATCAGAAGTCTGTACACATTTATTTTATCAAATATTTATAGAACACAATAATCATTTAAATATTTTATTTAAATGATGGTTTAGTAGTATAAAATTATTGGATAATTATTTTTTTTTTATTGAAAAAATTATCTATATACAGTTTATATTTATTAAACCTATCGATATTTTAATTCGAATTTTATTTAATTGAAAAATAAAATAAAATTAAAGAAAAAAAATATTTATAATATTTCAATTCAATTTTTGTTTATTTGAAAAATAAGACAAAATATTAATTTAAAAAATAACTGCAAATAAAAAATAATCAATGAGAAAACTCAAAGTTGCTATTTGGACGGTTAAAATCACAACTAATACTGAGTGGAGTTAAATGAAGAAAAAAAAAAATACAATAAAATAAAATATCTATAATGATCTACGATGACTTTTGTGAATGTACAGTATTAAATTTTCGTAATAAAAAATTTTTACTTAATCATTTGGCTTCATAAATAAAAAAATTGTTCATACTCGACAATCAAAAAAGAAAAAAAAATATTCATTAATTTTTTTTTTTCCTTCTTCTGTAAATAAACTGTACACAAATACAAAAAAGTTACTCAAATGAAAGTAAAAAATAAAATAAAAAACAAAAATTAACTTATAATATTAAAATATCGAATGCATTAATTTATATCGTAAAAAAATGATAAACAAGCGAAAGAAGAATTTAAATGAACCATTCTTTTTTCTTCTGAACTTGATGTCCAGTGGTAGAATGAACAACTGCAGAATCTGGATCCAATGCTAATTCAGCACCTTTGTCTTCTTGCGTTAAATATTCTCCTTTATGTCGGGACATATATCTACCAATTAATATAGCCATAATAATAAGAGCTATGACAATAACTGCTAAAACGCTACCTAAAATGGCAGTGTCGGTTTCATTATAAGCAGCACGAACTTTTTCCTCATTAACTTGAGGTGGTGGACGTGTTTCAATAATATTCGGCGGATGAGTAATAGGTTCTAATCCACAATATTCTTCTGTCAATGGACTTCCCAACGAATGAATATTCCCAGGACCTTTTTGTTGAAACATTAATTTCAACGGATAAATATCGTCAAATTGTACACGTGAAATACAACCAATAAAACCTTCAGACATTGATTCATTCTTTCCAATATACATGTATTGTATATTATTAAATTGTGCATCAGCAGATTCATTAATATCAAAATCATATTCCCTTGGTTCATTATTATCCACTTCTAATACTAAAGTTGCTCCGCTATTTTTACGATACAATCGTAAACTGTGATGTTGTCCTAATCCAAAATTTTTCTCTGGATAAAATACTTCACGTCGTTCGAATCCAAAATCAAATACAACACGTAAATATCCATTATTCGATACCATTATTGTCATATATTCGCCGGAAACATTTGAAAATAGGCCAAGTAAAAATCCTTTTGGATTAGTCGTTGTAAAACCAATTCGAATATTTTCAGCAATTGTTGATCGATAACTTCCAACAAAATCATATCTTATTATTGAATTTTGTTGCATATTAACACCTATTTCATCAGCGCAAATAGGTCCTTTAAATGCTGTCCATCGGCAATCACAAGTGTAGCCATCATAACGTTCATGACATGTTCCGTTATTTAAACATGGATTACTTTCGCATTTACCAACGCAGTTTTCACTCACGCCATATAAACCACGTTTTGCATATTGTCGTAAATCTTGTAATTTACCATTTAGTAATAATGATCTGATACATCCAACATAACCATCACGATATTTTGTTGTTGCTCCAATAACAAAATCTGAGGTTAAATGTAAAGCACGAACAGGACCTGGTGGTTCGCTAATTCGATTTTTTAATGCTCCATCTAAAACTATTTTTGCTTCTTTACGATTTCTTTCCACTGATACTGAATGCCAATTATTATCTGCCAAGCTTGATGAAGTTTGAATAGCAACTTTGAGTGGTTTATCACCAGATTGATATTGGAATTGTAAAACATTGCCGCCATTAATCGAAATTTTGATGTAATCTGATGGTCCAGTACTGTGAATTATCACAGCATTTTCCGTTGTTGTTTTGAATTCAAAATAAATATCTCCATTGTGGCCCATATCAAATGCTGGCAAGTTTATTGTTGCATCAGCAATTCGGAATGTTACAACATTATTGAATAAATCTGTAAAATTATTATAAAATTATCGATTTATCGATATTATAAAGTTATCGATTTATACAGCAAATGAATTCTTTTTAATATAAAAAATTAATCAATTAGCAGCAAAAATAAAATCTATAATTTCAAAATTTCTAATTTTCTAATTTGAAATAATACAAATTTACATTAAAACTATCGATTTATCGATATTATAAAATTATCGATTTATACAGAAAATAAATTCTTTTTACTATAAAAAATTAATCAATCAGCAGTAAAAATAAAACCTATAATTCAAAAATTTCTAATTTTCTAACCTAAAATAATATAAATTTACATTAGCAACTACCAGCAAATAAAAAAATATTCTTATAACACAAATATAACCCCAAATTTTGTTCCAATTATAAAAAAGATTCATCATATAATCTAACCTAAAATATTTGGCGTTGATAAATTACTCGTCGGCATTAAATTATCATGCTGTGATACCCAAGTGAATTCATAACCTCACAAAATCACAAATAAACCGTAAAAATAATTGAAAAATCAGATAAACTCAATTAAAATCAACTAAATAACCTCAAAACTTACCATCGCCTTCACAAATAAGTGAACCAAGTGTATATCGTCCCTCTTTTTCATCCAATGCCGTGCCAGTATCACCAAAACGCAATTGACGAACAGGTAAAAATTGTTTTTCATTAATATCACCACCGTCTTCCAGCCAACCTTCAAGATTTGAATCACAATTACACCATTTAGTTGGATCCGCACAATTTCCAAGTACACCACACTCGCATTTTCGTGATCCGGGCAATGCACCACCCCAATAATCCATTTTCTGATTGCCCCTACTGACCCACCATGAATTCGGTACAAAAGGTTCATTCTGATGTAAAGGTGTATTAAAAAGTCGCGAATGCTTGCATGCATAATTAATACGTTGTTGGCATATTGTAGAACGATTTAACAGTGCTTCAATTTGATCTAAATCAGCATCATATGTAATATCTTGAACGAAACTTCCAGCTTCTTCGAATCCATCAACAGGAGTCGGAAGTTCATTTGTGTGTCGCACAATAGTTCTAACACGACCGCCAGCGATAAATTCACATGTAACTGGAAATGGATCCAACGGTCCACTTCCATCAACATCAATTTTAATCTCAGCATGTTGATCAACAGCATTAATATTTTTATATGCTTCACATGAAAGTGGATGCAATGATGTATGACATACAGCACCGCCATAATCACCATTACATTTACATTCAAAACTATTTGAAGTTTGTTCACAAATTCCATTATGTTTGCATGGATTTGGAGTGCATCGATCCAACATTTGACATGCATCAAATACAATATCATTTTCGCAACAATATTCATCTTTAGTCCAATCTGTTGGTAATTTATAATTACCATCAATACTAATCATTCTCATACATCCAATGAAACCAATATTAATTCCTTGTCCCGATAAACCACCGCCAATTAAATAAACCGGTCCAGTTGTCATTTCTAACAAACGTTTTGTTCTCATCGGTCGACCATCCATATTTAAAATAATACTATTTTTCGCAATAGTTAAAATAACTTGATGCCACTTTCCATCATTAAAATGTTCATCAAAATTATCTAAAATAGCTCGGGGATTTCCTTTTGTTTGTATCTCTATTTTAATTGTACCATTTTGTAAAAATAATTTCACAGAACCCGGCGAGGTGAATTGATGGAATAATATTAAACCGTCTTTTTCATATGTACGAAATGCCAATGAAACATTTAACGATGAAACGCCCTCGTATCCTTTAATACGAGCAAAACTTGATTTTGTAAGAAATGTTACTGGAATTATTGGCGGTTCCGGGCATGAAAACGTTGTATGAAATCGTTTATACCGAAGATTTTCACCAGTCGCTTCAGTATCTTTCAAATCGCGTATGATATTTGTTTTATTTAAGTAAAAATTTTCAATGCATCCAGTGAAATTTTGCGTGACAATTAATCCTTCTTGTTTATTCGGTACTCCACCGATGTAAAGCTAAATTGAATGAATGAAATAATACAATTAAATAAACTCTATCGATTTTGTTTTTAAAAATAAAATAAAATATTACCGCTCGGTTTAAATCCAATCGATGAAACTCTCCTTTAATTCTTCCTTTTACCAAGACACGATCAACGGAGAATGCAATATTTTTACGATTTCTTGATATAAGTACATCATGCCACATATTATCATCCAATAGACTACCAACTGATAGACTTGTTGTTATTCCTGAACCGAGATCAGTATTGAGTAACATTTTATTGTCACGCAATTGCACGGCTATAAAATCGCCTTGTGTTCCGCGCGCATACAGAATAATGCCGTCGGCATTATTTGTTTTAAAACGAAAACGAATTGAATGTCGATCAGTTTCTATAGGTTCACGAAGTAAATCCATTCGTACAATTGAGGTTCCATTGAATGCTATTACATCCGAAGCTAAAAATAAAATTAATAAATATCTCATTCAAGTTTGCATGTTTAATTTTTTTTAGGTTATGAATTTTATATTTACCATAATCGCATCCGTAAAGTTCAACTCTCATAGAAATTCGATCTTGCCATCGTGTAGGATTTATTCTGACCCATTGTGCAATGATAGGAACTTCAAATTTATTTAATTTTATTGATTCAGCATTAACATTACCTTTGAACATCTAAAAGTAAAAACAATTATCATTTCATAACCTATAAAAATATAAAATACACAAATATTAATTCCTTTCAAACATGCATTAATCATTATTTACTTAAAGTGTTATTCACAAGTTCAAAAGCACAATATTATTCAAAAATACTTGTTTATAAATGTTATATTGTTAACAGATGAAGATTATTATTGCACAATTTGCATAAGGAAGAAAAGAAAACCATATTGTTCGACAATAAATTTAATTAAAATAATTTAATTCGTTTTTTTAATTTCTGCTTTTAAACCTTTATAGTCTTTGGATAAATATATGAAATCATCAATGTATCTCATACTCGGAGGTACAATTCTACAATGTATACCTCTTCGACGCCATCCTGGCTTTCATAACTCGTCCAAGCTTGACCATCATCAGAATATTCAACAATATATTCCGTGACGAATTCTCTTGTATTAGCACGGCCACGCGTTGCAATGCTTCGAATTTCGCATCGATCACCCAAGTCCACAGTAAGATGTTGATTATAAGAATTATCATGAGGAGTCCACGCACTTTCTCCTGCAAAGCCCATTCCCAATATTCGATACAGGTGAAAAATAAAGGTGTAAGCAAAGAAAAGCAAGGAAAATGATGGAATTTATAACAACGGGATTAATATAAATTTACAAGACTTGATACTTACTCAATAATATTCCATTAATTATCAATAATTATTTACAGTGCTTAAAAATAAAGTTAATGCAAAAATAAATATACAGAAAAATTTTATTCTATGCATGCAAACAAGCAATATAACAAATTGTTAATTAATAGACAATAAAATTATCCCTCATCCTGGTTATAGAGAGAAAAAGATATAATTGTTGTCTTGATGTTTGGATTACCTTTGTGTTGCCTTCTTCTTCTTTATAATCCATATAATCAAGATTATTGGTGCCATAGCTGATACCATATTCCATTACAAATTCGCCATAAGTCTCACGACCCTGGGTCTCAATCGCTGTGATGTTCATTACTTGACCCAGGTCAATAATCAGGTATTGACTATTGTCTGAACTGCTAGCTGTCCATGCCTTCTCGCCTATTCCACAACAATACGATACTCATGCATGCAAATTGCAACTCAAAGTGTACTTTAATTTGTACAGGTAATGAAAAGACTTCAATGCAAATAGGGAAAATGAAATTATACAGTAAAATCGAATTTCAAATGCTTAGAATTTGTTTTATTCTACATATATTAATGGCGGTTATAATAACGGACATTTTTGAATAAGTTTTTGTAACTATTTGGAGGTTATGTTGAACTTTTTTGTTCTTTTTCGAGTAGGAATTAATTTATAACTTTGATTTGTTGTAAATTACATTTGGTAATGTTATGTTGAGTTGTTTAAATATGAAAAATTGGATATTTAGATGATAATTTGTATATTTATTTATGTAGATTAATATTTTTATTAAATTTTCTAGATATGGGGAAAATGAATAAATGAAGCTATATAGCACCATATATAAATTGCAAAACATAAAAAGCATGGTGTCGATATGCAAAAACAACTTTTTATTTTTATTCTACGGGGAAAATACGAAATAAATATTTTACATTAATGAATGCATGTAATGAAGAGTGAAAAATATATTTAAATTGAGGTAAAATGATCATTAGGTTAATTCAAATTCGTATTGATATTTCAAGAATATTTAACGTTCTTAAGATATTATTAATGTTTATTACAATAATCTTTGAGCCTTGACATAACCTCATAAATTAATAGTCATAAATTTACATTCTTATAAAGTTTAATCTCAAAATTTTCCCTAACCAAATTAATTGCTCTCATCAATGAATATTATTAATAAAACAAAAATAAAAAAAGAGATTATTATTGCATGGAGTATATAAATTTTTTTCAATATTTAAATATACTCAATTGATTATTTATTATAAAGAATCAATATTAATATTATTTTCGTTACCACAGTGATCATTCTAACCTCAATTCAAACGCCAAGATTCCTCGAAAATATTTATAAAATAAACAAATAAAAGACAACTTCTCCAGAATATTTTTGTACATTTAATAAAAAAAAAAAAAAGAAAATCTTATTATTTATATTAATTTATTTACCCACTGACCAATAATCGCACATATAATTTTATTACATTATTCAAAACGAAAAAAAAAAAATCCTATTAATAAACAAATTAAGGTTTTTCACTTTTTAAAAAGTAACTTTTAGCATAATCATCATCCTCTGGATAAAGAGCAATAAAATTCTTAATTAATTCGTTAAAATTTAATATCTCATATTTAATTGGAGTTAATTTATTTGTCATTTCTTTCATCAATAAAGCAACAGCTGCACAATGATGAGAGTCTATCAGAGTTTCCTCAAAAATCCAATCTTGTTTAACGCCATCTTTATAAAGTACTGTATCATTTATAATTTCCCCTTCAGATAATTCACTGAAAGTTTGAAAATTTAATTCTCGTAAATCAACAACGAGCCCAACTCCAACAGCTTTAACATAACTTTCTTTCAATGCCCAATGTCGACAAAACATTTTTATTTGTTCAGATTCACTTGACCTCCCTTTAATTTCATTCCATTCAGAAGATGAAAAATTACGATTCATTATACGAAAAAATTCTGATAATGATTTACCGCCTGTATATTCTAATTTCATAACATCCACGCCGACTTTAATATTACGTAATTCACCAGCTAAAACAGTGTATTCACCCTGATGTGAAATATTAAAATCAATCGGCCTCGGTGGATTAACTAACATAGGACGATTATTTAAATCGCGTGTTAACAAAATATTATCATATGGAATACTTAAATAATCATTAATAAATTTCCTGATTAACAAACGACCGACAAGGGACGCCCTAACCTCTTTACGAAATACAAATCTTCCTAATTTTACTTTTTCATCCAATTGCAAACACGAAATTGCACGTTTAAATTCTTGTTCCGTCGGATTCCATTTAGACCAATTAAATGCCCATCTAACACTGGTTGTGTTAGTCATTGTAAAATAAATTCTTCTTTGTATCATTAAATGTTTAATTGAGAAAAAATTTCGTCTTTCTTTCTTTTCTTTTAACCTTTCAATTCATTCACGAACAGTCACCTGCAGCAAATAGTTTTACCTCAACTTATATATTCCAACGATGAAAAAAATAATAATCATTACATGTCAGTGGGTCATTTTGTTGCATAAAAAATATATTAAAAATTGTATCAGTGATCCTGAATGAAATAAAAAAAACGTTCAAAATAACCATGTACTAAACAAACATTTTAAAGATAAAAAACTGCTAAACATTCCAATAAAAAAATGCTTAGATATTTAAAATGATGGGGCGAAATTTTTGAAGAAATAGAGATTTAAAAAAAAATATTAATAATATTACCATAAAGTTTTGCATCTTTGGGTTCTCGATCTTTCATAAATGATGTGGCAGATAAATGTGCTTTATAAAGTAATGGTAAATTGCATTCATAGTCGTCTGAAAAAAAAAATGAAATAAATTAAATTAAATGAATAAAGTGAGAATAAAAATGTTTTATTTATCATAATTGTATTGGGAGTTAGTCCGCCATGTTGGTGAGAATGGGCTTGGTCAAGTGACGAGTCACCATTTAAATATGCGTATATGTGTGTGTTTGAGTAGGGTGTTGGAAAAATGATGATTTATAAATGAGATTTTTAATACTTACACGCTTCTACTTTCAACACGGCGAATGCCGTTAAAATAAAAATGAAGTATTGTAGAGAATTCATGGTGACATTTTTTTTGCTACTCGAAATGAATTTATTGAATTGATTAAATAATAAATAATCACTACTGAAGATGCGTTGATACGAAAAAATAAAAAACGTTTACCGATACAAACACTATTGGCTTGAATTGACTTCTCTTACTGCAGTTGTACCACTACTACTTGCAATACTGGCACTACTTGCAATTGCAGGCAGCCACCACCAGAGCACTCACAGTCGCCGGCGTGTGAAAGAGTTACGTCAATATTATGAAATAATTGAAAAGTTGAAATATTTAGATAAAGTAAACATCAATTTTAGCAACATAAAGTATGAAAAGAGAAAACGAGAGAGGATAGTATATATACTATTTTACCATTAGATTATCTCTCTCTTTTGTTTCGAATCTGCATTACCCTGTGAAATGGTAAAGCAGATTTGCGGCTATATATATCTGAGGATTATCAACGAAGCTTTTAAAATTTTGTTCGAATACATATCAATATCGTTAGAAAATACTCTAAAAATTAAAAAAAAATGTTATATTTCTTAATTATCTATTGAATAACCTCAAAAATAACCTCAAAAATATGAATGTGGAATCCAGTGGAACTGCACTGGTCTTACTTGGCTTCACATCTATCGATAACAAAAATTACAAACTATATTACAATTAAAAATTCAAAATTGTATGGTAAAAAAATTTCATTGTTTCAAAATGATTTCTTTCATTCTCTACAAACAAATAATCAAATGCAAAATCATAATTGATTTCCATTCGACAATTATTATTTTTCATATAGTTAACTGAATGTTTTATTTTGAGGTTATGGCAATGAAAAAAAAGACATAAATGGAAATTATAAGATATTTTTATTATGTGTGAAATGAAAAGCTTGAAAAATAAAGTCGCTGGCGCCACAGAAGATGTGTACAACAATCCAGCAAGAAAACTTTTTCTTTACTAATTCTCAAGAACGTGAAAATTATGGCATTTCAACAATGCCTTAATCTTAACCTATAAACTTTATTTACGGGAGTTCGATAAGAGTTTGGTTACGAGTTAGCACTCATTAACGAATATTTATGTGAGGCACCAGTTGGATTCTATATATCCACCACTATATTTTTATAAATGACCTTGAAATTAAACACTGCACAAATATACAACATAATATTCATAATCTCATAATCAAAAATGAAACAATTATTATTATTATCATCATAATGATGTATAATTCTTTATTCATAATCTGTTCAGCTGTTCAAATGATAGATGAAATTGTACGATAATTTTTAATTCATTTTTCAACCCTGTTTCCATAGCATGGTCGTTGAAAAAAAAAAAAAAATCTAGTAGATTCATAAATGAAAAAAAGTTCTATAAAACATCTTTTTAATTGGTTTGTTTAAGGGTGAATTTTAATGATATAAATATTCTGTGTAGCATTTGCTACAGATAAATATGATGGAGCAATAATGAATGAAAGAGGAAATACAAAAATAGAATCAGTTGACCATGAAATTATAGCAACGATTCGTCTGAATGTTTTTTTCATATTTTTATTGCAAATATAATGATGGAGTTGGTATCAAACAGGAAATATCTGGATAATTTGCTGAATAAAATGAGTTGAAATGTAACAGTAAGCAGAAAATATATTTTATTCTGCTCTATAATTTATAAATATTATTATTATTGTACACATTAATTTTATTTCTAAATTATCAATTGGTTGGAATGAATATTAATTATGTGAAAGAATTATTTGATTTGATATAATAAATGTTTTATTGCGTTAATTATTTTTTGTTTTCAGTGTACTAAAACCAGTATTGGATATTGATAGAAAGCAATAAAGATATTAATGAGGAATTCGTCATTAATATTGTACATGTGAAATTAAGAGAAGAAAAAACAAAAAAATCGAAAATATATTCAGTCATTTTTATTCAACGGCTGTAACTCGAAACCTATCAAAATGACGATTAAAATGATAGAGATATTTTTTATAGAAAATTTTACGAGGAACAAAATTGGTCATAACGCTTTTTGAGATAGGAGTAGTATTTTTGAAGATATTTGGAAAAAACTACTGAAAATACTGCTTTTATCTGTTTAAACAATTTATTTAAAAGCCAAATGAATTCGAGGATTATTTTCAAGGATATTAATATTCATTCTTGAATAAAGTGATTAAAATAATTTTTAATCAGACTCGGAGTTTTCGACTTATCGCCCTGGGTAATAAACAAATTTGTTTATTTAGTAATGCCATTTTTTGTTTTATTTTTCGTTTTTGATTTCTTTTTCTTTTTTTTTATTATTTATTTTCAACGACAGCTCTTGAATAAATTAATGACCTCAATTAGAAATACTTTATTCAAATATTTCTTCAACTTTTGCTGTAGAAAAATAATAAAATGAAAATAATAAAATTCATAAATAATATATTCATCTTAAAAATTTGAGATAAATTATAAATTATAATTAAAAAAATATTTTTAAAATATACATATTATTATTATTATTATACATTATGTAACAAAATTTCTAATTTATCTCTTGAATAATTTGAACGAAATATTCTTTGAAGTAATATTAAAAAATTTATTGAATTTTTATATATTTCTCAATTGCATTTCCAAGTCAAATTTTCATATCTTTTTATTTTATGTATGCAAATATTGCATATTTGTTTAATATAATATGCATAATATTTATACTGAAAATAAAATGTGTAAGAAGATGGAGATAATTTATTAATGGATATTTCTTGTGTTTTTTCAATGTAGATTTTCGACTGGGCGAAAAAATATATTTCATCGTGGAACAATTTATTCATTGGAATGTATTGTCAAGGCTGATGATGTTCAAATAATATTTTTAAATAATTACTCATCAAATTAATTGCCGACCATTGTTTGAAATTAATCGCTGATTGTCATACGGAATACGGAATACTTCTTCAGATAGAGAAATCCTGGCTAGATGATTATGGAACTTTAGCAATTCCGCATAAGCTCTCATATAATTCATGGCAGTGAATTACGCCACCAGTTTACAAACTTGCAAATGGCTCTGTATTCAAGAAGAAAAAAGAATAAAAAATCCAATGAGCATCGCAGATAAAAATGTAAGAAAAAAAAATGAAACGAATTTGTAAATTGAAACAAAAAAAATTTATTAGTTTATTCATTTCTTGAAATTTTTAGGTTAAACATGGAGTTAATCAAGACATTTTACATCATTACTTTCAATATAGATTTATCGATTTATATAGTTTATTGAAT
>JAQQBR010001835.1:3219462-3235223 GCA_030347285.1 Microctonus hyperodae
AGTCACTATTCAGGACTAATGAGGAACATTGAAGTTACAGTAAGGAGCATAAAGGTCTAATGTAGAAACAAAATCTCGATTCGGGATATTGACTAATAATGATAAACATTTTCAAACTGAAATTTAGATAAAGATACCACTTTGAAAACATTTATTTGTTGAAAATATCCAAATAAACTGGAACCAATTCTAAATTAAAATGCCACTCATACAAAAAAATTTCAAAGTTATAAATAATTATATACACTCTTTATTATGCATTATTATGTCTAATAAACATTGCTAGATGACAATAATCTTTTCATCTATTCAATGCCCAAAATAAAACAAAGAATTATGTGCAACAACTGATAACATTCACGAGGAAAATTATAACAAAGATTTGATGTCACGCGGTGCATTTATGTAAAGGTTGAAATATTATTTCAGGTATACACTTGGGCTCAGGATACGAAAATGTTCCAGAGCTCTATGTGACATGCTTACTCGCTGGCTCATTGTTTATCGTACTCTAGATGCATTGTTTGTTTAAAAAAGTTTTGGTGCAATGTATCTTTACCCATGCACGCGTCATAAAGGACGCCTTGGTTGGCTTTGTCATTGTGTTTTGTATACACTGACTACATTTTATTCTGACTCACTGAGCTAACAATTTTCTATTTTTTTGTTTTCGTTTTGTTCTTGGCTTATTTATTTTCCTCAAAGATCGATGTATGTATAAGTTTATAAATACAAATATCACTTCAAATAAATTCTTTTTAGTGTACGTATAAAAAATAATGCATTGGATATTCATGTTTCGTCTGCATTTGATATAAAAGTGTGCAACAGTTTGGAATATACATCCAAATATTGACAGGAATAAGATAGAATGCCAACTGTTATGACGACATATTTTGTGCGAGCAATACTTTTTATATTCAACTTACTAGAGAAATTTTTCTACTGGCTATGTGAATATACCTCACACACCACACGTTCACATGCTTGTCATCACGACAATTTGTCACATTTGCCAAAACCAGCGTGACATTCTTCGTGATCTCAACTCTGCACATGCACACATACAGCCGCCAACTCGTCGTGTCTAGAGAGACAAAAAACTTGATGCTCTGACGCGTTTTATATGAGAGAAACGCATAGAGAGACATTGAGAGCACGTCGTGGAAAAATATACATCAAACTTGGAATAGCTACTGACGAGCTTTTACTAGGTATTTTTTTTTCCTCGATCATTCTACAACACGAAGAAGAATTCCTGTTGACACATCCAACACCTAGGAAAAATGTCATATCAATTTTAGGAACAGTTTTTAATCCTTGTGTGTTCATGCTATCAGTAAATTTATGAATTCTTGAATTTAATTATCTCTATGACAATTTATTAAAAATAAATAAATGTCAGAGTTTAATTAATATATTAAACTGATATAATAATAAATGAGAGTCTTGAATATTACTGGGTTTTTATTAGCAATGAAATTTTCATGTAATAGGATTATTTGAGACGTAACTAGTTTCATGGGTTGTTAGGAAAGAGTGCATTTTCATCTAGTTGTTTGCATGGGTATCTAGATATATGTATGTATGCTTTGCGTGCATCTTTATACATATATGTAAACAGATATTAAAGGAACCATCATGGTATACGATGCTGGAAGCTTCGAGTCTGGGTAGTTCCGGTAGACGCATATGTATATAAGAGAGTGGTTGCTGCTTTAGCCAAGATTATATTTGAATTTTAATGGGCAGTCGCTCAGTAAAGAGAAATGAGGGGTCATGCGTATCCATATGTATGTATGTATAATATATGTATGTATGTATGTATGTATGTATGTATGTGGGTATGTCATTCTTCAAGTTGGTTTCGGAATATTTCTTGCATTGTTTCATGCTGTTTTCAACTCATTCAATTTGGCGTTCGTGAGGGAATCATACGATGTTGCGTAGTATGTTTTTTGATGTAGGGCAGAGCGGGGTTAGTTGACCACTTTTTGGTTTAACCTTCCATAACATTAATACGATGCATCGGATTTAATGAATTCATGTGCTGTTAGGTTTATAATTTAGTCTTCTTCAAAATGTCTAGCGAGACAAAAACGTTCCAAGAGCAAATTTACAAGTTATTCCCCGAAATTATCGGGCGCTCCGATTGCTCAATGTGCCCCATTGGTGGGGCGCTAGTTGAGCATGGGTTATAAAAAAATGATAAGAGTTAAAAATAAATGACCATATATAACGAAAGAACATAATTAAGTTATCTTTGAATACTTGTGATCACACGAATAAGTATTTTCATACGACTATAGAATGAAAATTCTGAAATTCTTCTCGCTTTTTTTTTTTTTTTTTTTTTTTTTTTTTTTTTGTAAAAATAAAACAAAGCGTTCTGTCAGTTGGTTTGAACACCGGATGACAATTAGTAATCGCGCAATGTATTCTCCTCCCATCACCCCTTCTTTTCATCGTTTGAACTTTTGTTGTAAGTTACTTAGTTTTCGAGATATTCCGGTTGCACAACTTGCTCCTATGATCAACTAGCCCCACTCTACCCTACGCTTTTTTCGGAATCGTGGATGTTCATTCGCGATGAATTCCAATGACTAGAATATTTCACTTTTAAAGTAACCAGTATTATTGATCATAACATCAGCTATAACCACAAGCAATAATTCTCTTATCCTGCTAACAAATAGGTTCTATTTATAATTACTCGTCTATAATTACATTCGTTCGAAAAAAAATATAAAATAATTAGCCACAACAAAATTAATGATCAAATTATCGATGTTTTAAATACATCGACGTGAAATAAATTATCTGAAATAAATTGTTTCCCTGGTTATATTATTATAAACACCGCGCTTCTCTGCTTTTAAATATAGAATTATTTACAAATTTAATTTTTTTTTCAAAGCGAATTAAAAAAAACTAATGCTTTCCAATTACTCGTAACTTGGTAAGGGAAGAAGCTACGGCTGCATACGAGCCAAAGTTTCTGTTAGGGATCTCCAAGTAAAATCGCACTTGTTTGTAGACAGGTGTTCGATATATAGTGCTGCGTGTATATATATGTATAATACTATGATGAAAGTCATCAGAGGTCCAAATGCAAGAGGCAAGGTGGGCTCTTGAAAGTTTCAACTTCAAACATAGCTTTCCTACCTGACGACAGTAGGGACACAGGAACGAACAGCCAGTGACGACTGATTCAAAAGTTTTAGCAGTGAGTCGTAAGCACCGACCACCAAGCACAAACTTTTGGGGGACTTTACTATACTGACATTTTCGTTGTGATAATTAAGTTGGAAAAATGTTTTGTCCTTTATTCTCGTTGGCCAAAACGACCGTTGTTAGCACTCTGTAATTCTGTATTTTTTGTGTATCTTTTATTTTCGTTTTTCTTTTTCATCACATTCGCTTTTACGTTTCTATATTGAACTATGTAACTTTGTCTTCAGTTTAAACTTGAATTTAGTTGGTTGACCTAAGGAGTATCTCGCGCTTTTTCTTCACGTTAATGTTCCATCATGTCATTTGATCAAACTACCCTCGTTTTCTCCTATCGTCTGGGACAATTCTCGTATTTTCATGCGGTCAGCGGAAAAATTGTGTTCTCTTAACAAGAATTTTCATGAAATCAGTAACAATGGTATTTTTCATTTCATTCTTTTTATCTCAGCGTATTATTATAAAACATTATTAACTCAATGCACATTTGTCCATGTGTAAAATCGTCATAAATAAAATGAAGCAAAATTACACCGAGACATAAAAATATAATAGCTTGAACTATAAAATATTAACTGTTTACTTTATTTTTATATTATAAAAAGTAAACTATAGTACATAGCTAAGATTATATTTAACATATTTTTATCTCAGTGTATAGAAGGAAAATTGAATTTTCCAGGTCATTAAATTAAATTCTGAATTCATATATTAAAAAATTTCGTGTAAAAGTCGAGTGAAAAAAAAATATTTCATTATCAATTCATTAATCTGAATTAAATAAATTTCCCCAGCTGATTCTCCCGATAATAAATAAACAGATTAAAAAGATACGTATTAAATAAAATTAATTAAAACACGTGATAATCTACAATACGATAATTCAGGATGACAGATTTTTTACTTTTTTTTTTCTTTCAACAATATAAATAATAATGATAATAGTGTTGGGTAATAATGAATGAGAAAAGCAACGCCAGGAGGCACATTTCATTGAAACTCGCGCCGGTAGAGCTTGCAACATGATTTATACCGGGAAATTCCGTGGTCCGGTCTGGTCACAGTGCTGCAAAAACGACCGCTGTTATATATTCCAACATCCTCTTTTACCACCTTTGCACAGCCTCATGCGGAGATATACCTATATGTATTATGTATGTATGTACTACAAATACATATGTATATATATATATATATATTGCCAGTTGATGTCACTAGGGACGATTCTTTTGCCCGTAACTTTTCACCACCCGAGAGACGACGTGAGAAAAATATCATCATGAAGCGCGCAAAATCGATTGAGAAACAAAAAAATGAAACAAAAACTCTTGTCAATGTATGTATACATTTGACAAAATAAAATAATAAATAATGTATGCATATATTTCATTTATATTTGTGTATATTTTCGTTTATACTTGGGGGAATATGAATTTTATATACATTTCGATGGTGCTCGATGTGTGATTGGTAGAGCGAGTCGTCTATTGGATAGGGAATAGAAGGAGTTTGGTACGGTGGGTGATGGATTGACGAAGGTGACAGATGAAAGGATGAATGAAAAAAAAAATTGTGGAAGAAATGAGAGAGGAAATAATATAAAAAGAGAAGAGAAAATAAATAGTAAAGAGAAAAATGTCGTGCAGGCAAAAGTGAAGAAACTAAAAAGAAAACTACAACTACAGCATCAGGTGGAGAGAAAACTTTGACAGGGGTACATATAACTTGTCATGGCCATTAGTTATTACCTTCATGTTAAATCAAGTTAGAACTCGTTTCTTTCAAATTCACAGTTGAAATTTTCGTACAAAATTCCACTGGAAAATTGTGTTGAAATATTTTTTTATACAATTACTCAAAAGTTACAGGCTAAATCAGCGAAATATTTTTGTGATTTGATTTTATATTAATATATTATGTTAAATGATGATTAGTTGTTTTTCGAGGGTAGAGAAAATGGAACAATGCAATTCAAGAATGAAAAGTGTACAAGATATATCTGTTAAGTATCGGGGGGAAAAAAAGTGAACATGGTATAGAAACTATTTCCCACTGACTTCCGGGCGCTGAGGCAATGGAGTGAAAATCGAGATATCTGTAATTACGGAAGCAACCGAGGTCGGAAAAGATTCGTGCTCGAGTGATTTTCAGTAGCAAAGAGAACTCGAAGAAGACGAGACAAGAACGAGCTTGCGCCTCGCATCGCCATCTCATTTCGTCTTTTCGTATAGTTCTCATCCTTTTCCACTATCACGGCAACTCTTGGCCATCTATGCCAAAGGGGTGGAGAGGGCTTAGATTGGTTGGGTATCTGGCGCCGGATGCAGATGGGCAAAAGAGAATAGGCTGGAAGTAATAGTCGACTAATGAATACTCTTGGATAAGCACAGCGATAACTACTGAAATATAAACGTGATTTATTCTATCAGGCGTTCAACATCGTCCAATTGAATTGCAAATTATTAAACGACATGAAGTACAGTAGTATTTATGTAATTTCTTTGTCTATCTCAAACGATATGAGGAAATGATAGTTTTATCTTAACTGCAGATTCATAAATTTATATATTTTTAATTAGACCTCGGTAAATATGCGGTGGAAATTTTTGTGCAAAAGTTTAGCAAGAAATCATGTTGCATTTTTTTTTTCTTTTTTTTGTAAAATGGTAATACATCAGCGCTATTATATTCGGAAGCATTGAATGTCCTTTAGAAGAAATGAAAAAAAAAATGTGGTTCTGGATTCGGAGGTTTTTTTTATTTATTTATTTATTTTTTTTTCCTTTATTGAAAAACTTTAATCGACAGTGCGAGATTACTAAAACCAACAGAACCGTATCTTTTCACATATTCGTCTCTGATTTCAACTTCAGTGGGTAGTGCAAAGTAAAGCCAGAATTGTAGGTCGGCTGCTCCATGTATTATATATGTATCCATGTGTAAAGAGAACATTGTTGAAACGTTTTTCCTCGAAACGTTACCACATTGCTTGAATGGAAATACGAGTTTACGTTTCTCTCTATGGTGGTGGAATGTGACCGACACATTTTCTCGTTGTAAGAGTTCAACACTCACCAGTCAATTCACTATTTTTCGCCTTTGAAGTGAAAAAAACCCCCTCACAATGTGTCGAACACAAGATATTATGCAGAAACGAACTGAAAAGAAGTCAGAGTAAAATAGAGTTGAGCGGATGTCAGATAAAACAAATATTGCACTGGCGCAATATTTTTTGTTTTCTTTTCAATTCAAGTTATTTTTCACTCTCTATTGAAAAAAAGTATCAAGAATATAAACATGCGGAGACGACGGTTGGTCAAAAGAATTCCAACCGGAGGAAATATTGAATTGAATAATTTTCGTTTTCTCCATGTTTTGCTTGCATATTAAATTAGAAAGCAGAGAAAAAAATCATAATCAATCATTCAGTAATAGTGAATATGTTGCAAATTATTGTAATAAATAAAAATATCATAGTAGTCTTATTAATAATTATAAAAATATAGAAAAATCGAGTGGTTATAAAAAAAAATCATAAGTTGGTCGGTCGGTCGAGTGGTGAAGACAAAAATCAGCTGTTATTCAGACGGTTCGGGTTTGAACCCCGGCAGAGTGTAGTATTTTTCGGAAGAATTAAAATATTAGCCTTATTGGGCCAATCTATGTCAGGTGTACCTATTGTGGGTTTTCTGCAGTTTCCTCACAATCGAGAGCAAATGCGGATACTTCTCATGCAAAGTCGCATGCAGCCGCAAAAGAGAGGTGTAGGAGGGGGGAAAATAGTGGAGTTGATGGAGGGGAGATGGTATCGAATTGCAACCCTGAGGTGAGTTAATAAGAACAATAAAAAGAAATCATAACAGAAATTATTCTAATTTTAATAATAATTCAAATGATTTTCCTGATTTAACATAATTTTGTATCTAAATTTGATATAAAAATTCTGCTGGTTTATTTTGCCCTAGTTCTGACAATTTAATACACTTGTAGGATAAAAATCGCTTTGACGTATGCTTCGACTTCTCAGTTATTCCATCGGCTATTCTCAAATTAGGAATATATATAAGAACATGGGTGCTCGCCAGATTCGCTCAAGGCAAAGTCACGATCGCATTCACGTTTTGCGACGACTTGTACACCGTATTATTTTTTTCTTTTCCTTCTTTTGATCGTCGTTTTCGTCTTATTTCATCTCTTGTGCTCAAGGCGAGGAAACTCAAAGTGGCCGAACTCGCAAGCAAGACCACTCGGCAATGCGATCACGTAAGTGACGAGCACACATAGTTGAATAACTATATATTTAGTGCATCGCCAACTCTCTCCCTACTTCCGCCATCGCAGAAGTCTTTTCAACGGTCCAAAAGTTTCATGATTCGTCGTCAGGCCAGTGAACATTCAACAATTCCAGTCAGCCTAAAGGGAATCTAAATGATCTTTAGATTCAGATTTTCAAAGTGTACTAAGTCGAGCGAGGAATTTGAAACAATTAATTATCTTTACCTTTTCTTGTTTTAATGTCATCCCCGCTTTTTGCTTTCATCATTTCATATATACAAAGACGTAGCAAGTGGCAAAAGGAAACAATGAAAGTAAGAAAACTGTGGCATCTCATCGTGCGCGCCCAGCTCTTTTGCCTTCTCTTTCTTTCTGATGTTTATACATATAGAATTACTTTGCTTTTCTCATCTCTCAATTCGTTTCACGTCCGGAACTTTTAAGTGAAACGAGTTATGGTACGCATCGTTGAGTTTTCTGATTGGGAGATAGTGAAAAACAGTCACCGTTCATAGAAAATATTTCATGATATCTATTTGTGCATATAAAATTGATGTATCAACTATCTTTCGAGAGAATTCCCGATATTATTGGAATACAAAAAGTCCCCGAGTAAATGCGAATTTCATATCTAATGCCAATGTATGATATTTATATATCACGATTGGATTCTCCGTCGAGCTCTTGAATTTAGAGATAAATCAATAAATGGTCCAATACAGTTTACGGTTTTTTTTTGTTCCAATTCCTTTTTCCCCACACCTTGATGCATGGCACTTCTCGTCGTCTCGAACGCGCAGCTCCTTCGCCACAACACTAACCACAAAGTGGCTTTAGAGGTACTTAAAGCTGATGTCGAAGAGCCGTTCGTCCAACCGATAGTAACGCGCCAGGGCGAGATAAGCTGACGTGATCGATAGCACAGTCTATGGCGCCCAACATCACAATACATTCAACATCAGCTTCTTTGCTATTAACTGCGTATCGATATACTTACAGAAGTGTAATATGACAGTTTGTAGAGAGGAATCCCGTAAATAGATTAGCTCATATAAATCTCATTAGTTTAATTTTTCATGAATTCCGGCTGTTTTCAAAAGAACCATCAATTGTTGCGGAGAGCTTAAACAGATGGAAGAATCATCATTTAGAGTTTCGATGCAGCAATATCATTCACATTCCCGATATGTTCTGAAATATTGAGCAATATTGTACGATAATGTAAGTTAACAAATAATATGATTTGAAATTATACGAACAATGTGAAATGTATGATTTACTTCTATGGACGCAATATGCGGATTACTGAATAATTTATATTCGCGTACCCACAACGTAGTGGTTTCCTCGATTGTCCATAGCATTTCTGACTTTTGTGTATGAAAGCTGCACATATATAATATAAATAATTATATATAACTCCAGTGGTTCTGATTTAAAAATCGGCCGTAATTTTGAATAAATATTTAGTTGAATTAATTGTTTCTAAACCAAATTTTAATTCTTGTTATCAATGTAATAATAATGGAACGCTTGAAAGAATATTCTCGAGCAATCATTAGTTCGAGCGAATAATAGGGATCTAAAACTATGAACTGTTACGTATCGAGTCTAGTAATAACATTCCTTTGACAGACATGAGGGAAGTTATACACACTCCTTTGTATCGTCATCCTTCAATCATTCCAATGTATCCGCTGATTGCTCAAACGCACTCCGGGACAGAGGGAAACGTTCATTCGAGAAGGAAATAGGATTTCCATCTTTGATGGAATGGTGGAGTTGATACTATGTTTCTGCCATCCAGTAGCCAGTTCATCCATTCACATATAGATGAGCTGGATAAATGTAGTAAACCTTCATTCTGTAGAATGTATAGAACAAAGGTTCACTGGGGGTAAATCTGCATTTGCACCGTATGGTTAGTTTAATCGATGACAAATATATGAACATAATGAAATGTGTTTGCGATCGATCGAATCTTCGAGTACTTTATATGAATTAAAATAGAATTACAGGCTTACAATGGAAAGATGGAATTGTCTGATTTTAGGATGTAGGAAAATTAATAGCTATGATATAAAATGGTTTATAGTGAAATATTGTGGGTAAAAGTCCACTGAAAATTCGTGTTGATTATTTTTAACATAAATTTCTTCAAATATTTCCGAGTGTTTAATATAATATTTGTGTTGATTCAACGAAGCTTTTGAGTAAAAATTGTGTGAAATAAATTAAACGAGGACTTTTACATAAATTTTTTCACTACGTATAAACAAATTGAATTCGGAATCAAACCGGATTTTGGCTGAGTTGAACAAAACACTCGTTTGAAACTGGTATGACAATAGGTGTACAAATGATTCTTTATAAATGTTCCATCGAATCAACCAACTATTTACTATTATTACAGTGCGAATAAAAGCAAGAATGAAAATTACGTGCCTTTCAATATTCATGACGCGGCGGTGAATGAAAATAAAAAAAAAGTATAACGACAGTGGGCGGCACGCACCTCTGCGAATAATGGCTAACATAGCACCAAGATGAGCAAAAAAGATTTTTTTTTTGCGACGTACAAGTGTCTATTAACATCGAGTAATGAATCCCTAGGAAGTAATTAAAGTTTTCCCTAGCAAAATTTCTTCAGGTCGGGTAAAATATACTGTATAGTCACTTTCAGTCGTTGTATTTAGAATTTTTTCACATTCATTCCACTCACTTTTCCTAACCGCATATTCAACCTTTCTCTGACTTTTGCAAGTTCGTAATAAATATATTAATACAGTCATTAATTCCTCGTTGAGATATTTATTCTAATATAATATTTCACAACGCGATACACACGTGTGCATTCATGATACTCATAGTTCGTCATAAATAAATAATGTAACATATCATTAATGTCAGCAACCGAAAATAAAACAAATAAAAAAGACGGAATTTTTTTCACTACTTATAAAAATGCGACGAAGCAAATTGCGACAATATAATTACGTCATTTTGAAAATGTCACAGATGCAAAAATGCGAAAATGAAATAAAAAGAAAAAAAGAATGCAACACTGCATTTCGAAGTATAACAAAAAAAAAAAAAAATAGAAAAGAAACTGGAAAAAGCAAGTGATGGTGGTAGTGTGCTGCTACTGCTTGAGGGCTTTGGTAGAAATAAGGGACGTCCGGGACTTTGCTGAACGCGAGAAGGTGACATTTAATTTCGCAGAAAGCACAAAAGGGGACGTTTTACTTTGGCACTCTGTCGCGCGCACAATTTTTTTTTGTACTTTTTCATGTTCGTTTCATTCATTTTGTAACCGAAAAAAACATCGAGTCACGCACACGCTCAAAGTATTTGTCGTTCTGAAATTTTTTGTCTATCTACTAAAGCGCCAGCTGACCTAAATAATATATAAGTCTTGTGAAACAAAAGCACGGCCGATAACGCTATTCATCCAATCCTCTTTCTTTGGTTTCTGTATATTCATCTCCCTCCTAACACACACCTCGCCCCCTGTATACATATATGTATAGCCATCGAGTAAACATGCCCCTGCGCGATCGAGAGTACAAGTGGCGCACTTAGCATTCCATGAAGCAAACCCTCTCTCCCAGCCAAACAACGGAAGAGACTACGCGCGCAAGTTTAATCCAGATTTACCGGCGTGGATTACTTCACTATAGATGCAGGAATGTTTTGGAACCAGAGTCAAAGAACCACAGTTTAGTTCACTGATATCTCAAAACGTACAAGCACTAACTCGTGACAAAAGCATCTCCGATGAGAGATTGTCATGGATACCGTTTGAATTTACTTACAATTCAAACGAATTATTTGAACTCTAATGAAATTCACTTCAGACGAAATTCAAGACTGGATTCCGTTCTCCTAGTGTTGAATCGCGAGTGAAAATTTTGTTCCTATTTTAGACCTGCATAAAAATTTTTTTAACATAGGAATTGAAGGTATTTTAAATTTTGGTCCCTTTTAAGACCTTAAAAGTGACAGATATCTTTTCCATTTTTATTTCTTACACTTTGAGGTATAAAAAAGGTATAACGAATTGAAAACTAAGGAATTATTAAGGTACAAGTAGGTATAAAAAGGCACTAAAAAGGCGCTAATCAAGACTAATATGGTACATTTAAGGTACAGTAAGGAGCACAAAGGTCTAATGTAGGAACAAAATTTCGACTCGTGATATTTCCAATTTTACCACATTAAGAACTGGATCAACATCCGGATCATTAA
This sequence comes from Microctonus hyperodae, assembly GCA_030347285.1. Lineage (NCBI taxonomy): Eukaryota > Metazoa > Arthropoda > Insecta > Hymenoptera > Braconidae > Microctonus > Microctonus hyperodae. Next base: position 3,231,217 of record JAQQBR010001835.1, read on the forward strand.
GAGGACTAAAATTATAAATGTTTGACGTATCCTCCATTTTTTTTCCACTCACTATTTCAAGAAACTTCTGCTCTTTTGAAATCAGGCAAAATACCAAACGAGAAAAATAGATTCATAAAAACCCCGCGTTGAAAGTTTTTTTTATTGATCAAAGCGCTATGCGTCACTTTGCCTTTTCACTTTGCCAAATCAACAATTTCATGAATTTCGATATGAACCAAATAGGATTTTGTTTATAAAGGATAGTACTTTCGGAAAATGCAATAAAAAAAGTCAATTTTATCACAGACCACTGTGATTATAACATACAAATGTGGATATTATGTATATTCAATGAATAAATATACTATCGGATGTTTCGACTGTTGACATGTGATATGAGCACAGTTTCTTATGTCAACGTACGAGAAAATTTATCGTTCCGACGACAGATCGACAGGCGAATTTCCAAGAGTATAACAACGACGTGTGTACAACGTATGTTCGATATACTTCGACATAATTCAACTACATGATAAACTTGTGTAATACCAAACTTCCTCGAAACTCATGAATCCTATAAGCTGTCTATGCTGTTCGACAAGATTCAGTTAATATGTGTTTACTCAATAATTAAACATATATCAAATCTACTATGACGTACGAATCACACAAAAAAAATATAATTTCATGAGAATTACATCGTAATTTCTTTTTTATTTTACGAATTATTAATGGATTGTTAATATACAATTGATTGGATGAGATTCTTCAACAATTCCGTAGGATTTTCTGCCTAAACTTTCTATGAATAATCCGAAAAGGAGTAGATAATACTGCGAATACTTTGGCTTAAACAGAGGTGAAGGGTATATAATCTCTACGTACCCTAATTGTGTGAAATAAATTTACTGTTATAAATTCACCAAATTTTCTACTAATCCCGATCAATATTATGAAATTTCTGCTTATCCTATGTATTTATTATACATAAATATTTTTATATTCACTCTGTTTTGCTTTTGTTGTAATATCAATCTTTATTACTTAGTGTTGTAATACACTTCTCTTTATATTATTCCATCTTAATTATAATCATCTACACTATTAGCTCTTACATTTATCATGAACAATACTGCCATCTGTATCTTAAAACTATAACGAACTTCAAACAATATAGATATACTATGTGAAGAAAGAAACATTACACATATGAAATACTTTTCAACAGTTTTTGTGTCTACCACAAAAATTTGTTCAGTTGAGGCTTTGTTTTTTCTCTACCTCTTTTATATTTACTCGACTTCAACTTAATTCACAGGTCTTGAAAAGTACTGTCACAAACGGCAAAAAATTATCGTGTTTAATTTGTTTGATACACTATGGTACTGTGACTTGTGATAGAAACTCAAGCAAACATAGAACGACTTCCAGTGGAAGTATTTTTAAAATTCAAAGCGCGAATTCTGGAAGATTCAACGAACCTCGAAGCTTCGACCATTTCTGACTCCTTTGCTTTGAGCATTTGCACCCAGGTAGCGACTTTTTTTTTCTTCATCTGGCTCGTCACGCTATCTTCCGTTTTCTCGAGATAGTTTCTTTACTCACTCGTCTCTGAATATGTATGAATATATTTTTTCTGTGAAAAATAAATCTTTTAATTCAATGGCTGAATTACTTATCAGGATTTATTTGAAAACAACAAAGCAGGAGGAAGTATCTTTGTAGTTCAATTAATAAAATATTTTATATCGAATCTAATAAAAAATTTTCATTTGTCAAATTATAAAATCACAAATATTGTGTTGATTTAACGTAACTTTTGAGTAAAAATAATTATGTAGAAAATTTATTTCAAACCAACTCCTTTAGAATTTTTCAGAGTGATTAAAAGTGTCTGATTAATTTTTTTTGATTGCTTTGTATCAATATTTTGCATATGACAATGGAATGAATATATTCACACATATATATACTACGAATCTTGATAACAGAACATACAAGAGTAATAAATTTCATAGTCTGACATTGGTTTAACACAATGGGATGAGAAAATGCTCAGGTGCCAAAGGGATATAAACGATGTGCATGAGTAAAATTACTCGCTACTATTTTAAATCAATGAACGCGACACGTGTGCACCATATGCTTTAAAGTTTAAATCATCGAGTAAAATTCAACCCTATTTACAGTGTAGAAAGAAATTATTTACCACCACAATTGCTCAAAGCAGCGTATTTTTATGTAATAAAATAACGCAGCTGAAAAATTGTGTTTAATTTTTATTGATGTATAAAAGATGAGAATTAGTAAAATATTTATTTAATTACATTAATTATCATTTATTCAATAGTTCGTTTGGATTAAAATATTAGAAGGTAATGACGGAAGAGAATGAGGTGAACCAGATTTTTTTAGATAAAGTGAATGAAAGGAATAAACACTTGGGAAAATAGTTTTGTCGTGAATGCTATCCAACAAATGGCTAACATCGCTTCAATTCGACGTTGATGACGTTCAGAAATTCTACAGCTTTGCCGATAGCTTCTATTGTTGTTTCACCGAGCGAATATAATTGCGAACTGAAAATTACTGCTAGTTGAGAGTTCGTTTATGCTCCAAAAATTTGTCGTAATTTTCACGTTATAATTACATGATGATGAGGCACAGTGGATTGCCATAAATAAAGTCTCGAAGAATGTAACTTTTTTTTTTCGTTTATTGATGTGTGTTTTATTATTTAATAACTCAATTAAATATCGCATCGATTTTTGTTAGTAATGATGAATCATAGAGTATGATATCGGATTAATAAATCAGCAAAATCTCCGGAATTTATTTTAGAGTTAATTCGGTTCGAAAAGTATTTTTATGGTATTTATTTTCTTTCATTTAATTCGAAAAAAAAATTATCAACTCACATTAATTATGGATTAAACTCTATTTTTAATACTATCGTTTAATACTGCTCAGGTTAAACTATGTTGCAATATTTTTTTTTATAACAAAAAAAAAATATATTTTTATAACTGTTTTTCCAATTTTCCAAAATTCATCATTCTGAAAGTATCAAAGTTTATGAAAAGAAGTTATCGGATATTTTTTGTTCAAAATCACACAAAATGTATGGAGGAATTTTGTTTGGTATGAAAAAAAATTTTTTTTTGTTATAAAAAATTGTTTTAATAAATATCAAGCCAGGTGCTGATTCACATAAGTCGTAAATTGAATGCAACTTTTGTTCACAATGGGTTTATGATGCTTGTGTGAGAGTAGATGAAATTGTGATTCGTTATTAATGTGATTATAGTGACGTAAATGTGACCAGTCTCCCATTATTTTATCGCTCATTTTATTTGTCATTCAATTTGTTATTTTATCTACCATTTCAACTCTTCACTTTATTCCCATATTAAAGCTCCAAATCAATGACGAATGAAATTTTTAATCAAATTGTTTAAAAACTAAATGCTTTATTACTGTAATTTAAAATCAATGTGAAGACATCAAACATGTTACATTGAAAAATTTACTTATCAATTTAGAAAAAACAAACTATTCCAGAGACTTTTTTTGTGGTATGCCATTTTACCCCAGACTTGCCTCTATGTTAATTAGTTTCTTAATGCAAAAAGAAAAGAAAATTGGGACAAGAAAAAGACATGAGAAATCTTGGTGATTAATACATTTTACAAAGATTTAAAGATAGAGACAATCTATTTTCTTCATTTGTTATTTTATGTTATTTATTTATTTTTTCTCAAAATCCCACGACAGTAATTGCTGTGCGAGGGTGGTAAGTCAAGGGACTACGAAGAATTTACGAGGCACAAGGGATTTCGTATCTTTGCGATGTCTCATTCGGAATGGTGCGACGAGCCGCTGACCATGTCCTATCAGACAATCAAACGGTCCATTTTCACTTCATTTTTTTCCGTTTCAAATTATATTTCATCGCACTTTCTTCTTTTACATACTCCTTTATAATAAATAAAATAATAAGATAATAAGATTGTTGGTTTTTAATT